>RJWM01006990.1:0-80827 GCA_004363535.1 Dasyprocta punctata | reverse complement strand
TGAATGTTGGGAACTGGCCCAAATACTCTTGCATTTGTTTTTTGTGGAACTTTGGCTAGCAGAGCAGAGCTGTCCTGGGCTTTAGAGTCATCCCTGTCAAAATGATGATGACAGGGAGGTTTAAGGTGGCCTCAGAACAAAGGGATGGGAAAGCCAAGAAGAATTGCTTCTTTTCTCTTTTTTTTTCATGTTCAGGCTGTGTTCCCTGTGGTTTGGGCTTGTGCCTCTCAGGAAGGAAACAGGTGTTCCCTCTACATTCATGATGTGGGTTTGCAGCCTGGCCCCTGGCCTGGCAGTTAGGAGACAAGCCCAGGACCACTTCTCTTCCTTTCCCATCCCTGCACCTTAGCCAGGCCATTCGGGCTCTCTTCACCTGACGTCCTCCCCACCTCTACCATCTGAGGCCTGGAAGTCACCCAATCTGCAGGAAAGAAATGAATAATCTACTGTAATATTTGGGGAGGACAGCCTAAGGAGGAGGCCCAGAATTTTGATTCAGAATCAGAAACTCATTATTCACTCCACTGTTAATTATTTCTTAGAATCTTGACTAACTGATGTGATTTCTCTGGGTCCATTTAGTAATAGTTCAAAACAACTGGATGTTTGTAACCATCCAGGCCACTTAAGAGGGATTTTGATACTGTAAATAAGATTTTGGCAGGGACAAATATGGAAGCGATAACATGCTTCCACAATTCTTTCGGGTGTTGTTAATTGACATACTATCACTGGTTGTTGATTGAATTGGTTATCAATCAGTTGATCCATCCATCAATCAGCAGTAAGCATCTCTTCTCTCAGCGTGTGTTTACTGAGGGACAGGATTGTGTTGGATACACAGTAGAATAACAGTACTGACAGCAATGAGACTACAATGTAATGTGACATAAAATTAACCAAGATAAATTACTGGGCGAGTAATTTAAAGTTAAATCTGCACTGCACAGTGTAAGAGTAGAATGAGTTCAATGAAAGATGAAATGATCTCAATTGAAAAAGAAACTTGTAGAAAAGAATCTCATCTCAAGCTAAAACAATACAAATGTTGACAGAAGAATTTGTTTACTCCTCAGTAGTAAAGGAGAGGCTGGAGGAAATGACACTGGTCAGGAATCTGCCTTTCTGGATGTTCAGACTGTTCATGCAGTAAGCACTGTAAAGCAGGATTTGGGGCACCCCTTTCCCTGGCAGCTGGGTTGCAATGCGCTGAGATCACTTGTTTAAGGTCAGGCAACTACTCACAAGGGAAGTTGAGATCTGAACTTGAATTGGTCCGACCTGAGGCCATTCATCCTTTTAGCAGTCATCCCTTGCACTTTCTATCATTTATTATAAGATAAATGTGTGGCAGGCACTGTACCAGGGATTAGTATTTGGCACTGACAATGGCATGTGATGCAACCAATCATGAGCTACGTCCCATGAATGAAACAAGGCAGTGCTATTTTGATTCCTGGGTTAGCCTTAGGATCTCAGGATGAGCATCTCAAGCTCAACGTGGTCAGCTAGGAAAAGAATATGTACCTCTTGCAGTAAAATACCTCTTCGATGCAGAGGCCCTTTTGCAGTTGGTATTATGGTATTCCACATTCTTCTCTCAGACAGCTGTGTGATCCTGGAAGTTAGAAGAGATGGGGTGAAAGACAAGGCAGAAGGAATCATTACCATAAACCAAGCTATGGAAAGCCTGTCTGCCCTACATCTGCCCTTTATGGAATGAGTAGATCTAAAGACTCCACAAAAACGATGTTATGGTATCATTCATCGGTTTTTTTTTTCTTTTTAAGAGAATAAGAATCACTGTAGTTCATACCAAAGCAGACATGTGTATCCTTATAAGCCCACACTATAATCTGGTCAAATAACCAACTGCCTAACCTTCATTTGACAGATGTGGAAAGTGAAACCCAAAGATTTTACTGCCTTGTAGACAGATCCAAATGGAAAGAGTCAATTGGTATAAATACAGGCTTCACGACCTCAAATTCATGGGGTTTATTTTGTGCAGAGCTACCTCTTTGTCATCACATAAGAAGGTAGAAAGTGGTCCAGTGCAGCCTTTTAGATTCTTGTGTCTCTCTGAGCTTGAATGCTGATAGGGTAGTTGGTCAAGTTATCTAACTTTTATAACTAATGTATCTAACATTACTAGTTTTAGTAAGTACATAATCATGTTGTTTTGAGTAGCAAATGGGACTTAGCTCAAATCTCTTTTTTTTTTTTTTTTTTTTTTTTTTTTTTTTTTTTTTTTTTTTTGTCTTTTTGAGACAGGTTCTTACTATGCAGTCCAGGCTGGCCTTGCACTCACTTTGTAGCCCAGGCTGATCTCTAATTCACAAGGATCCTCCTGCCTCAGCCTCCTGAGTGCTGGGATTGCAGGCATGTGCCACCATGTCCCCTGGTTTCAAATCTTAAGATTAAGATTGCAGTTAATATTTTCTGTATTACTTTCTTGCATCTTCAAATAGAATAAATGGCTTGATGAATTTAAGTGAACTATTTTAAGAATTTAGTGTCTGCACCAGAAAACCCTAACATAACTGACTTTCATGACATTGTGAATTCAATAAAAGAACTTTTCATAAATTAAAAAAAAAGAATTTAGCATCTGTTCCTCTAACTATGGATTTGGGGGGACAAGCTTTCATCTCTGTATCTTCAGCACCTCCATGGGCTTGTGCTTGCAACACAGCAGGCATGCATTGGCTGTTATGGGATGGGGCAGCATCCTGCTCCCTCAGCTCCTACATTCGATTTCCACATAGGCATCCAAACAAATTAGGAAGAGAACTGAGGGCAGAGGAAACATGCATTTCACTATCCCATTCATAGCAGGAAATAATCTTGGATACAAGTTTTCAGTGAATTAGCATTTATTCAACGTCTGAGCCAAAACCCAAGCCACAGTTTTGGTTTGGATGTGGTAATCTGGATTAGATAGAACAACATTCTGTGCTCTGATATCCATGTTGTTTGGAACATATATGTATATAATACAGCTCACGTGGTATAGGGAGAGCACAGGTTAAGTTGTAAGGCTTTTGACTGCCCTCATGGGAGGGGAAATGGAGAGTTTGAGCCCAGCGATGCTCATTGCATGAAAGGTAAGAACATTTCTACTCAACATCACAAAGCATCCATTTCAGTTGAGGTCTCACTCTGGGAGTTCCTCTTTCAGGCAAAATGTAGAACACACACATTCAGAGAGAATGCTTAGAGAGGGTGCAAAGCTCCAGGCACACAGCAATGGGAAAAGAAGTCCTTCCTAGGACTGCAAATAACTAGCAGCAATGTCTGGTGAGAGGGAGAGAGCAAATCTCACTTTAAATACAGTTAGCAAATAGACTGTCCTTTACCAGGACTTGAAGCTGTTGTAGTCAGAGATGAAGAATTTCCTTCAAATCTTAATAAGAGCTGTGGAGCAAGGAAGATCAAGGCTAGAGGAGCACAGGGTATAGAAGAACACATCAAGTAGCCCAAGTGACAGGTAGAGCAGAGGCTCAGGAGGGGGCCAGACAAGATCACTCCGCAGATGCTCTGGATTGCCACTTGTCACTGGAGAAAGGGAACTGGGACCCCGTTGTGAACCTTGCTGTATGCATTTGGGATCAGAGCCTTTAGGCAGGTAATTATATTAACCAGAATAACGGGATCACATGAGAGTAAGTAAGGACCTATTCACACTGTCGATCATGCTTATATAAAAAAAAAAAAAACCCATCCCTTGGCTCTGCACAGCACTCAGAGCCACATTTATAGCATGCAGGGCAGGCTTTTCTGGCCAAGGTAATTTTCAGATACTTGAGGTTGTTTTATCCTTCACTCCTGAAGAGCAGCAACCCAGAAAACTTCCCATCTGCCTGTTTTTATCCTGTTGTAATGTCATATCACAGGGCAAACAATGGCGTTTCTGTCTTTAGTTTGCTGTATTTTAGATCCCAAAGAACCTGTTACAGGTGCACCCTACCTTCTACACTGCCTTTCATGCACTGTTCTTGTGGTGGGGCAGGCGTAGATCTACCCCCTACTGTGAACTGGAGAGATTTTAATAGAAGAAGATGGGAAATAATGATTGCTGTGTTGGGTTTATATGTTTTGTTTGCAAAATAATGGGTTTTAGATTAAATTGGGGCAGGTGTGTGAATGTTCTAATGAAGTCCATGCAGCCTCCCTCCCTAAAGGCAAATCTCAGAAAGACTCTGATAATAGTTGTCACCAGCAACAATAATCATAGCAAGGGTCTGGAATATCAATCAAAGGAAAGACAAGCATTTTGATGGCATTAATCAGAGCTGGTTTCTGCCTGCAAATCATGCCAAAGCTCTTGGATCACTGCCTGCTCTCATTGTTTTCTGGATGCTGGTTTGGACTCAGATCTTTTTCCCCTTCCCCAATGTGGCCATAATGAAATTGGGGAATTAACTCAGAGCAGAGTTGTTCTAGTTTGGATGTGAAGGTAAACACAAATGGAGAAAGTTCAAATTATCGAGAAGAACAAACAACCCTTGTTACTAAACATTAGCTGGCAAAAGCAATGGATATGTACAATGGACACATATCATGGACGGTTTCCCACACTGGCCAAAAGGAAATGGTCACAAGCAATGAGGACGGAGTGTAATATTTTCAGAAAGAGTGTTAAGGCTTTTTCATTTTAAGCAGTCAGGTAATATATTCAGTTTTAAGACTTTGAATCATACTCTGTCATCACTAACATAAAGAGATCAGATGTGACCCATGTACTTGAATATTCTTAATTGTCCTCTTGATCTTAAAAGCTGTGTATACTCTTAGAGATCCTGTGAGGATGGACCTGGTCATTTTGCTTTATTGCTGGGTGGACCATCTTTCAGATGAAATCTATATAGGTCTATCTACTTACTTTCAGTCCCAGTTGGACCAGTTACAAATGAAAACCAAGAGCATGACTTAGATATTTAAGCATCTCAAAACTGGTACTTCCCATTATTATACATGTCATACATATTGATTGAATTGAGGAACTGAAAAAAATTTAGGTTAAAAAGAAGAAATGGAATAATTGGGATAATTTTTCAAAGGATCCCATATTAATGAAAGATGATATATTAGAACAGAAAAACTGTACATTCTGTGGGAACCTTCGTTCCAACTCTTTTTGTCAAAGTGACACTGTCTCAGTCACTTTCCTCATCCCTGGAACAAAATACCCTGACACCCACAGCTTAAAGCAAGAGATGTTTAGTTTGTTTCACTTTTTAAGTCCGTGGTTGGCCAGCTCCAAGGTAGAAATGGCACGGTGAAAGGGTCTGGCTGAAGGACAGCTGCTCGCCTCAGGGTGGGCAGGAAGCAGACAGAGCAAAGGGAGAGCTGGCCAGTTACCCACCTCTTCTAACCAGGCTCCACCTCCCAACATGACATTCAACTGCTGCTCGCCAGTGGGTGAATTTGCCTGAATACTGTGCCCCCATGATCCGACCACCCTCCCAAACCCCTGCCACTGAGGGCAGGAGAGTTTTGGGGGACATTCCAGATCCAAACCACAGCAGATACTTTCCCTAGATCTATTCAAATGTGGTAAATGCAAGAAGCAAGCGCTAAACTTTTTACCCCCACACATATGGAGTAGATGATGTATAAAACTTTCTAGTACTATGTAGCTTTTCATAGAATAAAAGCCATTGAAACAGCAAAACATTCACGTGTTGTGAGCACACGTATGAACATTTATGTACCTACATAAAACCAAAATGAATGTTGAAAAGTGAGAAATTCAGTCGACTGGCTAATTTATCTAAATGCTGCCAATCATTTTGATTGATTTTTTTCTTCTGATTTGACTGATATTTTGTAGTGACTAGAATGGATTGTGACACTGAATAGACACCTCTTATATGGAACTGCTAAGGCTTCTTGGAAAATTAATTGATCAGCTTTTGCTATAATGGATTGCAACCTATGTTACAGATATCACACCAAACAAATTATTAACCTTTATAACATAAGGTGACTAATTAACTTTCAAAAGAGATGTAAGTCCTAGGAACTCTTATCAACTCATCGTAAAAGAAAATGTGTTGGAATTTCAAGTGTTTGAGTTTTTTGTGACTTTTGTTTCATAATAAGAAGCCCATTTTCTCTAAGTACCAATAAATAGTTGCCCCTAAAATAGAGTATAAATTGGACCATTGCTCATGACTTTGCTTTTTTGTTCTTTTTCATACTAACATAAATCAGTCTTATACACATAAATATATATATACACATACATACATATATTTGGGGTACACTTTAGAAGGGGTGATTAAATCATTATAAAAAACATTGTTCCCAAATTATACTTACCTTAATTTGAAAAAGACAAGGAAAGTATAGAAAACTAAAGTAGAGGTAGAAATGGTTCATTTGGCTTATAATCCTTAACGATCAAAATATATAATTTCGCTTTTCCAAGAGATTGTAGGTTAACAAATTAACGTGGCTTGGACATTAATGTTAATGTTTTCTTCAGTGGCCTCTCCATCCCAGTAGCTGATGTGCCTCTGTCCTGAAGGAGTTTCTTCTGTCATCTTGTTTGGGTGACCAGTGCCTCCGTGTTTTTGATTCTCTGATAGGGTTGTTTTCTGAATGGCAAGTTTAGACTTTAAATCTTCCATCTGAATTATTACAAGAGAGATTTGGTAATTAAGTTCTAACAAGATTTAAATGATATTAAAAACAGTCAGTTAAAAGGAAACACAGCCTTGGGCTTTGTTGTAAATTTGTATAATTATTTTTAGTCCTCTAGAGGATGCATAATTATGTTTCTGTATTTATAAAAATACTGCCTCTGAGGCACCAAAACGAATTTTACAGTATGCTAATTTGCATATTAATGTTATTCTTTGTATGTCAAAATTTCTTTGGCTAAAAGAAAAAGAAAAGATTTTCTAGGAAATTTTCAAAGTAACCATGAAGACTTTAAAGCCTTTTGATTAGTAAGTCTGGAAAAACCACTGCTCAGAGAGAAAGTTTGATTGCCCAAGAAAAAAAGGAACTTAAGAAACCAGACATGTAACACTAGACCACAAGTCGAACATTATCTGAACTTGGAAAAGGGGAGGAATAACACCCAGTGACATTTATTGAGTACTTGCTGTGTGCTCAGATCTAATTACTTCGCTCATGTGTTAGTCAATTTTCTGTTACTATAACAAATACCCAAGATAATCTACTTAAGGAGAGGAAAAGTTTATTTCAGCTTACAGTTTCAGTGGTTTCAGTCCATATGTAATGGGGCCCATTGTTTTGGGCCTATGGTGAGCACCTCATCATGGCAGGGAACATATAGCAGAAGAAAGTGTTGGGAAGCAAAGAGAGAGGAGGAAGGGGCTGGATTCCCACTTTTCTTTTCAAGGGTACGCCCCCAGTAATTGAAGACCTCCCATTACATCCTACCTCTTACAACTCCCTCTGTCTCCTTACAATGCCAAGCCTGGGGCCATGCTTAACATATGGACCTTTGGGGGACAGTATATTCAAACAATGGCAACCTGCATCATGCCACAATTGTGGAAGTAGCTAATATTATTATTTTTCCCATTTCAAGCATAGGGAAACTGAGGCACACAGTTACCCTAATAGTTCAAGATCACACAGTTGGCATTTTAGCCTAGGCAGTTTGATGCTGAGCCCTTAATTCTATTGACTAATCAATAGTTGACCAATACATTTTCTGTAACATGTTCTGGTCTGGACAGAAGCTTCAGAAAACTTAAAATTCTCTTCATGTTGTGATGGAGAAGCCATCTTCCTGTGTCTTCATGCTGGCTCTGCATGCAAAGCCAAGAGCATCACAGAATTCAGGGTCTGGGCTTGGTTTTCCAAGTGTGGGTTCTCTTACCAGCAAATACTGTCTTTTCCTCAGAGTCTCAGCTCCTCCCAAGCTGAGCTGTGTCCACTGCTTCCTTCTCTACTTCTCATTGCACTTGGAACTCACAGCTAGAGTGGGTGTTCCCAAGAGTGCAATCAGAGTCTCATGAAACAGCCATGGTCTGTTTATCTGTCTGTCTGTCTCTCCCTCTTTCTTTTTCCTTCCCTTCCCTTCCCTTCCCCTTCCTTCCTTCCTTCCTTGCTTCCTTGCTTCCTTCCTTCCTTCCTTCCTTCCTTCTTCCTTCTGTTCCTGGTGATTGAACCCAGAGTTTTACACTGAACTACATCACCAGCCCTTTTTAATTTTGAAACAAGGTTTTGATAAGTGTCTGATTTGCCCAGGAGAGGCTTAAACTTGTGATTCTCCTGCCTCAGCTTTCCCCTGTAAGGGAATTGACTATGATAAATCAGTTGTGGTTGTCAGTGTTTTTGGTGTTAGTGGTTAAAAAAAAAAAATATATATATATATATAATTTGTATATAAAAATGCACAGTTTATTATATATTACATATATTTATATAACACATTATAAAAATATGTAATATGTTTATTATGTAATGCATGTATTTATTATATATTTATTATGTATAATATATAATTTATATATAACATTTATGTATATATAACATTTACCATTTTAATGTTCATTGACATTAAATTGATTCACATTGTTGTGTAACCATCATCACCATCAATCTCCAAAACTTTTTCTTGTTTTTCGAACTAAAACTCCTTGTCCACTAAATAACTCTCCATTTCTCTTTCTATCCTGGCAAGTACCATTGTGTACTCTGTTTCTATACCACTCCGGATACCTCATGTCAGTGAAATAGTTAATTTTAGAAGAAAGGAAGTTTTTCTTGAGCTGCAATCTGGAGTTTTCTTCTTCGGGAGATTTGTGCTTGCATCCTCTGAAACTGTGTGGAGACCACAGAAAGTTAGTGGCTGGACAGGAAGGTGAGCGGGGCTGGGTGGGGTGGGTGCTTAGCAATATGGAAGTGGTGGGTGGGGCCTTCACCAAAAGACTCCAGTGGCTTAGAGCTGTGGCTGCTGGAGGATCTAGAACTGAGGCTGGGAGAGACGTGTGTGAGCCTCAGGCAAAGAGGGATGTGACACGTTCGTGATGAGGGGTGGGATATGGGCCCTTGAGTTTTGGTTTGTGTATACTAAGGACACTCTGGGTGAATGATCATCTAACAGTTTAAAAAAGTATTTGAAGAGGAAAATGCAGAATGGAGATGGGATTGGTGTGGTGACACCTTGGGGACTTTCGGACCAGAGAACCTGCCCTTTGGGAAAGATACAGCAGTTGGCTGTAGCCCAAGGCTGGACCTCATGTTGTTGCTGTGGAGGTAGTAGTTTCCCTCAGGAGGAGAGACACCTGTTCTGGCAAGATGTCCGACAGCTAGTGGGAGACACTGTCCTTCCTCTTCAACCTTGAAGAGGGAGGGGGAAGACTGGGTCAGCATCATAATGAGGCAGGGAACAGCTGTAAGAGACCCCATGGTAGAGCCTGGAACATTCTAATGTTCTCAGGGCTGGGACCTGCATTGCATTCATTCTTTTTTATTAACTTTTCATTAACTTTTGTGCCAGTTTATCGCAGAGGAAGGTTGTAGCCTGGTCTCCACAGTGTTCTGGCCCAGGATTAGGGTGAAATTGTCAAGAAAGAGTCACGTCCCTTCCTGGCAATCAGAGCAGTGACAGCCACTGGCTAGGAACAGCAGCTGTGGCTGCTTGAGGCATCAGTGTGTGGATCAGACAAGGGGGCCATTGTGGAGGACCCCCAAGGGTGAGGTTGCCGCTGGAGACCTGTTAAGACACTGACTGCTATGGGCCAACTGCTCTTCAGATTCTTCCTCACTAAGACCCCCTGGGAAACCCTGGGTTGGTCATATTGCTGTTTTACATGTGAACATAATTTAAAGAGGTCAGGCAAAGTCACAACTTCAGATTACAGAGCGAGGATCTTAACCGAGGTCAACCTGGGATTCTTTCCACTCAGTCACACTGCTGCCTCCAATGAGAATAAGGAGAAGATGAATCCTGTACCTATCCCCGCAAAGTTTAGAGTTGAAATAAGAACTAGAAAATTGGTCTGTGAGTGGGGGATATAGCTTAGTGGCATAAGTGCCTGCCTGAGAAGTCCAAGGTCCTGAGTTCAATTCCTGGTACTGAAGAAAGAAAGAAAGAAAGAAAGAAAGAAAGAAAGAAAGAAAGAAAGAAAATTGGGAAGAAGCAAGCTCCCCATGCAAATCAGCACCATGCGTGGGGCCGCTGCCAGAGTGGGGACAGTCAGACCCAAGAGTCTCCCCTTGAGTCGGCACCATTCACGGACTGTGGGGGGAGAGAACAAGGCCTCACGAAGAAGCAAGCACCCATTGTGAACCAGGGCCATGTGCGAGTTGCCACCAGCAGGGGGACAGCCAGACTCCAACCCCTTCTGGCACCCAGGCAGGCAAACAAGAAAAGCCAGTCCCTCTCCCGCAACCTCCACCCCCATAAGCAACTGGCAGATCTGGAGAAACACAGGCTGTGATGATAGCTATTGAGGTGAAATGGAAATTGATGCTTGCGGTGTTTTGGTGTGTCACTGACCTTGCAGGTCCAAGGTTAGTGGTCCGATCATCTGTTCAGAGGATAGTGGTATGTAGTGTGGCATCTAAGGGGGATCTCCTTCTGTGGGTGGTGGCCTTTGTTGATTCCCTATTGTCTTGTTTTGCAGTGTTGTATTGTTTTCATTATTTTGTTGGCCTGGGTTTTATTCTCTTTTGTTTTGTTTGATTTTGTTATATCCGATGGTATGAGCAGCTATTTCAAAGACAGCAAGATATATTATGGTAGCCATTTTGGATTTACTATTAGCTTGTTTTGAAGTCCTTTATCGCATTCATTGTTTTGTTTTTATTGTTTCTATTCTATTCTGTTCTGTTTGATTTTTACTATGTCTGAAGGTATCTGCAGCTATTTTGAAGACAACAAGAGGCATTATGATAACTATTGTTGATTTTGTAATATTTTGAAATCTTGTACCACTTACACTGGTTTGTTTTGATTGGTTTTATTCTGTTTTATTTTCCTTGGTTTTATCCTCTTTAAAATAAAATAAATAAATAAAAAGAAAGAAAATTGATCTCTGAGAAAGCAGCATGAGAAATCTGCAGCCCCACCCATTGCTCCAGAAGTCTATCCCTGTAGGCTGGAAAGGAATCCTGCCTACTTACATGTGTTCAGTGAGGGGCCCTGATATCAGACTAATGGCCTACACCATTTGCTGACTTCAGAGATTTCTGTAAAGACAGTTCTAGGCATCGACAGTAAAGATTAAGATATGTAAAATGCTGTCAGGGAAGGCTTTGATTTTTCAGAAATACATTACACAGAACTGATGCCCCACATCTGATCAGTAACAGCGATACACACACAAGCTTCCTCATCCCCTTACTAATATGCCGAACAGGGTCTAATACATCAGTCTGTTTCGCACCACTCAGTGTCAGGAAAGTCTTTGTTTTCCAGCCCTGAGTAGGTCTCTGTCAAGCTGGCCCAGTGCTGCGTGTGTCCAGGACTATCTCTATTCTGGACAGCGCCACCTTGGGACATAGATCATCAGAGCCCTGTGCCTGGGTGATGTATGGTGGCGCCAGGGTGGCAGTGCCGCAGGTGACTCCGTTTCTGTATCAGGGAGCCCTGCAACAGCTGCCTGCGATGATGGATGGCCAGCAGGGAACAGCCTATCGCTGCAATACATCAAGACGCAGCACTTCTGTGAAGGTGAATTAGTCAAAAGAGGGGCGCTCTTGAAAGTTCCAAACCCAAGAAAGGGGATGTTGTTTAATTATGGAATGAAAGACAAAGTAGCTGGTGCAAGGTTTAGTGACAGTCAAGGGAGGGGCACTATTTCTAAGATGCAATTCCCTCAAGTGAGCTCTGCCACCAGCGGAGGCTTTATTGTTGCGTTGGGTGTGATTCACATCTCCCATCAGCACCACCACCCCCGCCACAGCAGCTGGAACACAGCTGGGACGTACATTTTCCATGTGCCTTTTTAGAGACTTTCTAAATCCATCACCATGATAAACAACCAGACTCTTTCTTCCCAAATTCAAGTTTTCAGTCTCTTTCTCTTCTCTTATACTCCGTCGCTCCAAATCCACACAGAAGACAGTGAGACCCTAAAATGCTAAAGTCTGTGTCACTCTGTCTCACACGAGGTGGTTGAATTCGTTAGCATCAATTCATTCAATTATTCATTCAGTAATTTTCTTTTCTTCTTGTCTTTTTGAGACAGGGTCTCACTATGCAGTTCAGGCTGGCCTTGAACTCACTTTGTAGTCCATTGTGGCCTAAAACTCACAGAGATCCTCTGCCTCAGCCTCTCCAGTGCTGGGGTTACAGGCATGTAATCCACCATGACCTACAATTCAGTAGGTATTGATTGAACACTGAGCTTGCTAAGGTATATCATTTAAGTTTTAAAATGCAGTGGTTCAAAGAAAAGCACATTTATTACCTCATACAATCATAGAATAGTGCAGTGGCGCAGTGATGCCATCAAAGAGCTATGTTCTTTCTTTTGTCTTTAGACATATATCTTTGTAGTTGCAAGATGGCTGCTGTGGTTCCAGCCATCACATGTACACAAAGTAACATTGATCACAGGAAGAGACACAGAAGGAATAGGCCCTTGTGTTCTTAAGAGTGAAGGTAACAATTTCATAGCCTCATAACAAACTTCCCCCTACATCATGGTTCAGTGTCTCCTGCCCAATCCTGCTTCCCCTCACCTGCTCCCCAAGGCATAGGTCCCAAGGGCACACCCGGATGAAACATCCTACAGGCTGGTCTCCATAACAGACCCCATTTCCCTAAAACCTCCCACACAGTTTCTAACCTTAAGAGTCCCCTTCGGATCCTAGAATAGGGAACCACCTGGAGATGTGGCCATGCTTTCGTGCCAGACACTCAACCGTGTGGAGTTTCTCAAACATCTAGAGAGGAGTTCTGCCCCACTAAAAATTGTAATCTACTCAGAAGATTCTCTGCACCCACCCTCATAATAATTTGTCTTTTTAGCTTCCAGAAGAGGCATACAGGAGAGAACTAATTTGAGCTTAGAGATTGGTCAGAAGCAGAGCTGTGCTGCTGTTCTGCCATGAGCAGGAGCAAAGCAGCAGACAGGACCATGTCCAAGTGTTCAGTGATGACCGTGCCCGGGTGCTTGCTGCTCAGAGCGAGACCCATGGACCTGAAGCAAGGGTCCTCCTGCAGAGCCAGGTCCAGGCCACCCGGGGTCCGTTAGAAATTCAGCCATCTAGACCCATGGAATCAAAATCTGCGTTTAAACAGGTGATTCACATCTACTACTTTTCTATTGCCCTAAGCTAAAAATTTTCCTCTGTTTAGTTACCGGGTGCCAGGATTTGTTTTTTTAAAAATACTGTTACTGTTCTTCTCTTGGGTTTGGATGTTTTAAAAATGTTACAGATGCTTTCAGAAGCTGACACGCACTTACTAACTCTGTGATCTGGGTTAGTCCACGCAAGTGACTGAGGCTTCTTGAGTACAAGCTCAGTGGAAGGCCTGGATGCTGGAAGATTTTCCCCCTCTTCAGGAACAAAAGGTGCCCTGGAAGGCTACAGAGTCAAGCTCTGTGGGTTCCTCAAGAATGGAGAAGCATTTGATGCTTCTCACTGGTTAAACCCGCCAATGAGGACACCTAGTCATAGCCCTCCCCAACCCAGGAAGACATTTGGCTTCCACTGAGTGCGAAAGCAGCATATAGTAGGCTAAGGGCTCTAGGGATCCAGGGAGGGCATCTCGGGGTACCTGGCGTGGGAAGCAGGGGAAAGGACTCCTCGTGCCCTCTGCAAGGGTCAGCGAACGTTCATCACAGAAGCAGAAGAGGCCTGTTGCTGTCAGCCGCTTATCAGGCATGGTGGCCACTGGCATGGTGCCACCACCCTACCCAGTGGCAATGACTCTGAGCAGCGCTGGCACAGGGAGGCCAGGGTAATGGCTGTGATCACTTGCCAGAGGCAGGCAGGTGCTGGCGGACTCTCAGCAGGGATCCATGAGGAAACAGCCAGTCACATGTCAGAAATCTCCTGTTAAATCAAGGACCTCTGCTGGGAGCCCTTGAAGTTGGAAATTGACCTAGGGCATGACCTAGACATGACCCTACCAAAGTAACAAAGAGCACCTGGGTCAACCAGGTGAAAAAGTTGCTACATCCCAGAAAAACACCAGGCTCCTAGACAATCCAAGCAATGGGTTGCTAGGCAGAGGGGCTGAAATTGATGTCATCCTTCCTGGTATATAAATAAACATGCTGCATTGGTTGAGCAGTCCTTTTCCTCCCATCAGGAGAGTAAGGGCTCCACCTGACCCCAGTTTTGTCTCTTTCTTTATTTTTCTCATCCTCTCACGATCCTTCACCCCAAGAACCTCAGGAGCCGCATGGGTCGTGGCAGACCTCTAGGACATATGTCACTGAGAAGCCATTGAATTCCCAGCACCCCTCACTCTTTGAGATTCTTGGTCCTTGGATTACTTTCTGTCCCCTGCAGTGAGTAGAATGACCAATTCTGAGAGTAAGTCAGCTTGTCTTAGTTTTCTTGTCTGTAAAATAGGGATAAATAGCTTCACCCTAATACATGTTTCCCAAAAGGAAAATTACTAAGAAAGAATTGAAAAATTATAGTATAAAGTCTTATTTTCCCAGTGGTAGCCAGGAAGCTAGCAGGAGGGGAGCAAGGAAAGAGGGTTGCTGTTGTGAGCTGGGAAGTAGTAGCCTTGGTCCCTAACAGAGGGGTCCCAAGCACTCTGGCATCTGAAGGATATTAGAATTCAGGGGCCCACACACCTTCCAGCCTACTGCTTCACCTTTTATAGTATGTTAATCCCCTGGAATGTCCTGGGATGGCCAACTGCCACACCCCATTAATGGGAAGGGAGAGGGGTGGACCCACTCCTTCCTTTAAAGGCCAGTCTGTAAATTGCATTCGTCGCCTCCACTCATTTTTCACTAGACAGAACTTAGGCCCATCACCACATTTCCCTGTGACAGAGGATGGGAAATAGAGTCATTTTTTCTTTTTCATAGGTGGCTATGAGCCCATCAAAACCCAGAAGTTCTTTGTTCTTGAGAGAGAAAAGTAAAAGTGGTGGGGGGCAGCCAATAGCCATGGGCACACCCAGTCCAATTCCAAATAAACAGAGTATGTGAGAAACAACCAAAGGGGGAAGAAAAGTGCAGCCTCTTCTCATTTCTCTTTTTTAGTAGCTCCTAACTAGTACCTAAACCTGGGCGATAGTACTCTTTTTCATCTGGAGTCCAAATAAAGTCTTTTGCAGAATTCATTCCATTTTGTATTTTGAATGGTGGAAAAATTCTATTCTTGGAATGTTATGTTAACATCAAAGTAAGATTATTTTAAAATGTGCTGTCCCTTGGGACACAATGCCCTTGAAACAGAACTGCTAACTCCTTCCTGTTCTAACTGCTTTCAGAGGGAAAAATGAACATGTTTCTCCCACATCACAGGGAAGCAGTCATCCTGTTTCAAGGTCAGTAGGCACCATTCTTGAGTCACAAAACTCAAAAGTTCAAGTATAATTTATTTATTTATTTATTTTGAGACAGGGTCTTGCTATGTAGTTCAGGCTGCCCTGGACTCACTATGTAGCCCAGGCTGGCCTTGAACCCAAGAGGATCCTCCTGCCTCAGCTTCCAGAATGCTGAGATTACAGCCCAGTTTCAAGTATAATTTGTGCTCCATCAAAAAGTTAGCAATCCTGGTGACCGACTTGCTAGGGAGTGGCATTTTGGGGAATCTGACACCTGCCCACCAGCAAAGGCAGCAGGATTAATGTAGAGATTCTAAAGGCAGTATCGACAATGAGCTTTGAGACAGATGTCACTTGTATGGCTGTGCACAACAGGAATAATACTACACAACAACATGATTAATAATATCGGTGGGGTCTGAATCACTAGGGGTCCTTACAGACACTTCATAGAGACAAACAAAAGCGTTTGCTGTAAGTAATGCAGATCTAGCCGCGAATGTCGCCTGGCGTGTCCTTCGCCGCAGCAACACATTGCCTTATTGTTGTTGGAGATCTTGCAGGGGAGAGACAAAAGAGATCCAGAAGAAGGCAGATGAATATTAGAGTTGTTACGTCTGGCTCATAAGACATGGCACATACAGGTTAACATGGGAGTCTGCAAAGGAAGGATAAAGACACTGGGTTATTGGCAGGGAGGAAGAGAAGATGACAATTATTGAAGCGATTTCGTCTTCTCTAGCTTTTAGGGCACCATTATGAATGCTAAATGAATTTCCACAAGACACCCACAGCTTTTCCCTCTTCTCATCAGCTTATATTTTACTCAGGGGACTCACGAAGAATAAATATTATGTCAAGGTAAAAAACAATTATTGTGGAAATAAAAAACTCCTCCACTTAAGGTCATTTGCTGCATTTCTGGAGGAAGGCTATAACTGGGTTGTGCCCGAGCATTTAATCATACCTGGTGGTGTCTTTCTCATCACTGAGCTGCATCTTGCCTGTCTGAGAGTCAGGCCTGCTTATGTGACAATTTTGAGATTGAATCTCAGCCCTTCCAACCTTTCCAGGGCTCATGTAGAATTTAAAGGAAGCCGAAGGCTCAGGGAAGGTGAGGGTGGTGCTACTACTGCCACTCCCAATGGAGAAGATGAGCCACAAGATGAAGGTGACCGTCCCAAGGGTTCTCTGTTTCTCTTTATTCCTCTCCCTTCTCCTGCAGTTAAAGGGCACTGACATGTGTCAGACAGTGGGCAGATGGAGTGGAATAAGCTGTCATTCATGTCCTCAGTGTGCTCGGTCAAACGGAGAAGACAGACACATAAAGAAGCAATTACAATACACTGAGCATGGTGGAAGAGGCCCTGTACAGGTTGCTCTGGACATGTAGAGGATGGATGGAGAGCATGTTTTGGCTGGCTGTCCCTGGGAAAGATGCTTGATCAGCTCTTTAAAGCACAAAAGGGAATTTCCTGGACGACTGAGGAGTGAGAGTCCCCTTCCAGGAAGAAGGAATGGTGGGTAAAATGTTTAGAGGCTTGAAATAGTGCCAAGTGTTTAGGGAACATCAAGCTGGTCGTTATGAAGCCACGCAGGACATGAATGGAAGAGAAACTGAAAATGAGACTGGAAGGGAGCCCTGATACTCTTAGGCAGCTTGGCTATGGTATTACTGTCCTTTTCATTTTATAGAGGACAGGATTCTGATGGAGGGAGACAGAGGGCTGACTGAGTCCCTGAAGAGTGGCAGGAGGAGGATTTTGCTCAGTTTCCACCTTATCCCACAGAGGATCCTGGAAAACTAAAGGCAGTGTCACTGAGGACGGAACAATGTGATAGTAGCACACCTCTTCCTAAACAAGAACAGAAACTGGGTTCCAGAGGTGGGCACTGGCCTGATGACCCAGAAGGAAGTAGAATGCCCTCAGGATAGTTCGTGCAAAGAGGATTACTCAAGGGTCTGCCTCAGAGGTGTGGGAAGGCAAGGGGCATCCAAACAGCTGGAGAGCAGCAACAGCGGGAGCTGTTCCATGTGCTGGAGAGGAAGCAAGGAAGACATTCAGAGTCCTGGGAGCGCAGGAACTGCCTACAGGAGCTGCAGTCTTGGAGGGATATTGTTAGTGCCAGAGACAGGACCCCAAACAGGAAGCAAGCTGGGGAGAGGAACCTTGCCTGCTTTCTATGCCTTTGATTCCTACTGGTGCCTCTACTGGTCAAACTCAACCAGGTAGCAAATTAGAACATGCAGGTGATACAACTCACAGTGTCTTCTGCCCAGAGCCCAAGAAAGGCAAGGAAAGGAGAGGAAAGGAACTGAACTGGATGTGGGGACAGACAGAGAATAGCTGCTTGTGCTTCTTCCTTAAAGACCCTTTGGGTTGGGGAATTAACTCCCATGGACATCTTGGTTCCCTTCTTTTGCTGTCGATAAATCCTATACAACATTTGCTTTAAGTCTTTTTGTTTGGCTGGCTCCTTTGAGAATCTGATGAAAGATATGGGCTCTCTAGGAAAAACAAAACAAAATGTATAAGGGTGAAATTTGCAATCCATTTTCACATCCTCAAGAACTTACTACTCAGCCTGGGCTGGCAGAACGGGCTATACTTGAGATCTTAGAAACAAAATGTTGTCAAACCAAATTTGCAGGTGATTTATATGCACATTTAAGGTTTGAGAAGCCCAGCACTAGGAGTCAATGGAATTCCTAGTTTCATTAGTTGGTTGAGGTAACTACATGTATCAGTTGAGATGTAGTTTGGGCTGTGAATAGAGGAAAACCCAGCCAAACAGTAGCTTAAACAAAACAGGGGCTTTATTTTTCTCAGAAATAGATCAGAGAACTCCTGGAGATAAATTGGTTTGAGGTTGGTATCATGATTGCCTGTCCTCCATCTGTATATCTACTTGGTCATCTTATTTTCATGGCTTTGGTCCTCATGGTTGTCCTAAAATGGGTTCTAGAACCCAAGACGTTGTCTTTACATTGTAGGCAAAGGATGAAATGAGCAAGCCACTGAGAACTTGTAAAGATCACTCCTAGAGCTTTCTCTTGGGAACTTGTACTGTCCATGATCTGATAGCTACCTCTAGCTGCAAGGGAGGCTGCAGAATAGAGTGTCTTTCTCACTCGCACACAAAAGAGAGGTTATGTTAACAAGAAAGAAGGGAGGAATTGATCCTGAGGAGGTGATTATGGGAAGCTATAATCATATACAGCAATGAAATTATTAGTTATGAAAAAAATCTCTCATTCCATTTTAAATCACTGATAAAAACCTATTACATGCATTCTGTACTTTGGAGTCACATTTGTAAAATAAGGTGAATTGACAACTTTCAGCAGGAAGCAAAATAGATTATAGACTAGAGAAGAGGGATATAAAAATTATAAACTGAAAAAAATTATAAACTGATTAATTGGGGCTACTATTATTCATAAGTGGTAGTAATTTCTTTGATATTTGAACCAAAATGCACTTTTTCCTGTAAAGAAATACTTGCCTAAACAAAATAGATATATACCAATAAATACAAGGAACATCCTATCTTAAAGAAATTATGCCCAAATTTCATTTGTGTGGGCATTTGTGTTTTTCTCTGCAAAGAAAGCCTACAGTTTTTACCAATCCCTCTCAGTTTAAAAAGCACTGCCTTAGAATTATTTGCAAGCAAATGACATGCTAATTCCATATCTACATTCTTGAGTTCTAAATGCAAGTTTACTCAGAGTTTGTGTTGCTGATTCACTCAAGTGCATACAATTTGAAAGGAATACAACTGCTATTTTTTTAAAATCTGCATTTCATATTCTTCATTAATTCAGAGTTTTTCCAATTAAATGAATGACTTTTAATGATTTCAAGTAGCCAAATTCTCCATGATTTTTCACTTTTGTACAGTATCAAGGTATAATATTGTCTTTAATAAGACCTAATTAAAGACAGCTGAGTTCTCAGGAGATGTGAGCCTTAGATTGATGTTCTGGATTCTGAAAAAAAATTTTTTTGTTGTACAGTACCCTCCAAATACCTCCAGTCTTTGGTGGAACTATATGTAGGAACTTTCAAGAGTGGTCAGGGTCTCAGTTGAAGATTTTTCATTTCCATGGAGTCAGCTCCCAAGTGGACCCCCGGGGTTTCTTGAGCATGAGAGTTGAACTCTACTCACAGACTGTCAGAGCAAGACTCTGTGGCCAGGACTCACAAACAGCCTGCAGACCACCAGCTCACAGAACCCCATGAACTCTCACAGTATCATAAGGGCTTGGGCAACAGGAGCGTTCTGAGATGTGTGGTTTGTTTTGCCATTTCTTAGATTGTGAGTATAAAGAAGCACTTGTTTTGGTTACTCTGCCTTTCAGTTAGGTTTATTTATTGATTGTTCACTTAGCACTAACTATATTGCTCTCTGCTTGAGACCAGAGGTAAAAAGAGAAGATACAAAGATGTGTGAGAGGGCGTTCCTGCCTGTAAGTGGTGTATGCATAGAGAATGGATTCTAACTGAAGGATTGTACCAGATGCAGAAGATTATAAAGTTCTATTTAAAACCTGTAAAGTTTTCCCATACTTCCCTAAAAATCCCACCTGATGCTTACTACATAAAGTACAAAGCTATGAAATTCTGATTTATCTTTCTAGTTTATAGATATGTCAAAAAGAAGGATGTGTCCAGCTCTTAACCATGTATAATTTCTAGTTGCAAAGAATCTGTACTAAATATTTAACAAGGTATATTTTCAAATCCGAGCAAGTTGTCAATATCAAGTTTGTACAGTTCACGAAGTTTACAATATCAAAGCTTATTTCAACTGTGTTTTGACAGCTGCATTACAATTTTTGTTGAATATATTATCTCTTTCTATAAATACAACATTGGGTGTGGTGCTACATATTTTTAATCCCAGCATTGTTGTGGTGGGGGGCCGAGGCAGAAGGAACCCAAGTTTGAGCCCAGTCTGGGAAAGTTTGTAACTTAGTGAGATTGTTTCATAATAAAATTTAAAAAAAAATTAAAAAGGAAAGGTAGCTCAGTGGCTCAGTGTGAAAACCCTGGGTTCAGTCACCAATACCACAAACTAACAAACAGACCAAAAAGTTTTCTTGTATTGACCAAACTTTCTCACTTCCACGAGTCAGTGTATGCTCTTCAGCATGATTAATACCCATGTGACATTACATTCCTCACTTCCCTTTTGGGAAACAGCCCCACTAACCTACTGGTGCTGCCATGTTATACGCCATTCAGACATTCGGGCACGGTCCATTCTGTTTCCAAGGCTTCTGTGATGTTATTGGCATGTTAATTATTATAGCAAATGATCAAATGTGCAAAATGGTACCCCCTTCTTAATGACATAAATAAATGAAGCAATTAATTTTAGACAATAAAAACAAGCAATACAATAACTTACAAATTTGGAATTCTTTCATTATTATACCAAATTGCAAAATGGAAACATGTAATTTCAAAAGGCTCATAAGTAAAAATGGAAACACAGCTGATGCCGCGTCAGCTTGTGGGCTGCACGATAATGTGGGGCTTGCACAGTGCGGAACAGTCAACATCTTTTAGACACACAAGGCCAGATATGATTCAGACACTATAAATCTTCCTAGAGCTGAGCCATCCCAATGATCTAAGCCATTTATGTGCCGTAATGAAAAACAAAACAACTTTTTCTTGCTGCTCTTAGGTTTCAGTTTGGAATTCCACAAGTTACTTTGCCTAGGACGCTCAGCTCCACTTATCTGCAGTTGCAGAAGCTGGAAGCCTATGATTGATCTTGTAACTTCAATATCTGGAGAGAGATAAGTAGGGAAGCAAATTTCCTGGGAGAGCTGACAACAGTTTTTAAAATGAAATGTGTATATAGCAAGCCTGACATACTCTATTGCCCACCATCTTTGAAACCGTCAGTTTCAGGGTTGACATTTGGTTCTGTGTGTTTGTTTTGGTGAGTGAGGAAGTAACACATATTTTCTCTGACATCCTGTGCAATTTTACAAGTATTCAGGGCACATTCCTACTTTGCATGGAAAATGTATTTGCGCAGTTGTCAGAATGATGGACAGGGGAGCGAATGATAGGACAGAGCACTGATCTTTGCTTGTTATTACATACAATAGCCTGGTAGGAATCGTGATGTGTTGGTGAGACAAACTGTGTCCCATTCTGGAACATATTAAGTTTGTCTCCAGGACACACATGACTTCGTTAGGGTGACGAACCTCATTCATAATAGATGCTAATCTTTTCAGGGCTGACTGATGACAGCACTTCCTGCCCTTCACGGAATTAGAGCTGGGTTTTATCAAAGGACTCAAACTGCCTGCTAATTAGACTAATTCCCTTCATCATGAATTATTTATTTCCATTGGTAACCGATCACTGTGACATTAATGGGTTCTGCTCAAGTTAGTTTCATACTAATACACACTAGGAGTTAAATGTTTAAAAATTCCTGATATTTCATTCTAGGTCAAGTATATCTTTGCCTAATATTTGACAGATTTGACGAAGCTTTGATGATTATGTTTTAGGTACATATAAAATGGGTTTGGAGCTCCAGATTTTGTTTAGCTAGAAAAACAAATCCATTTCTTTCACTGCCCAGATATCCCTCGACTTATTACTGTCATGTTGCCCTGGGCTGTGCTTTCTACACTACACATCTCTGTGTTTTGTCAAGGTCAAACCATCACACGAAGGTGCTGGTGATCTTCCTTAGGGCAACAGCACAGCGAAGTTGAACTAGACATAATGTCAGCTGGCAAAGTTGGAGCCATACTTCATTCAATTACTGATATCTGTTGATAAAAACTGAAATGTAATAGCATATTTACTTACTGGTAAAGTGCACTTTTAAAAGAAGATAGGACTTACAGATCCACCTCAGTGCTATACTTGTCAACATTGGTTAGTGTTTTTCAACGTGTAATGGATGCATCAGCTAGAGGTGTTAAAAGTACAGATTCCAGAGCCAGGCCTGTTAGAATCTCTGAGAAGAAAGCCTCAGAATTTGCATCAGCAACAAGCACCAGTCCTAAATCTGCAGCAGCGTGAGAATTATTGATATCAGTTATTCAGAAAACCCTTAATTCAGTTCATGTTTCGTGAGCACTGTACCACTCATCCAAGAGGGAGGGGATCTACCTCGAATGCAAGTGTTAGCATCTGGAACCAGTATCTACAACACTTGTATTCATGCAATCTCAGCTTAGAACTGACTGACCATTAAGGCAGATGGATCATCGAAGAGGCCTGCAAATGTCAGCCCCAAGCATCAGGCATCATACTTTTGCTCAGCGGACACAGACGTCCAGGTTGAGGCTTCACAGTCACTATTCACCGAGGTAACTGGGGTCAGGTGACAAGGGCTCCTCAGCACACACTGAAGTACATGTGCACCCTGGGTGCTTTAGCTATAGCATATTGAATTGTGGGAAAACAGCAAGAGAAAAAAGACAGCAATATAATGAGTGGTAATTGGAGATGTGACAAACGTGGGGTCTATGGTGCAATACAGCAAAACCACAAATAACATAGTCCCTCAGAAGCAGCTACAATTCTAACCAGAGCCTGGTCTCCACAGGTCCCATACATCCAGACTACTGGTCTCAAAACACATGCACCTGTGGTAGCAGAAATCAGCTCTCTCTACGACAAAACATTAACTCCAGGCAAATTCTATCACACTTGCATTTTGAAATGTAGACAATCTTTCAGATTTTCAAAGGAAAGGGGTAGCACTGCATCCTAGGAGTCTTTTTGTAATCAAAGACATAAGATCTATGGGGCCAAGAAAGCATGGCTATGTGGATTTGATTTATGATTACTTATATATTATATTGCTATTATCAGGGATACATACACACAAACACACACACACACAGAGTAATGGTTGATAAATTGTGTCAACTTGAGAAGGTTAGTATTTTAACTAAGCAATTCAGCAGGGAGTCAGGGTCCTTGTTTTGTAAACATCCTCAGCCTGAGCAAGAAGAGGTCACAGAGGTGGTGTGAGTGCTACACCCACCCTGGGATGGGGTAGCCTGCTTACAATATAAGGGAGGAAAAGAGACTTGCTCTACCCACCTCTTTTGCTCTTGTTGCTTTGCTGTCTTCTGCCACCTTGAACTGTGCGATGCCACACTGCCTTGGAGCCAGCTGATTATGGACTGAAACTTCCACAAACTGTGAACTAAATGAGCCTTTTCTTCCTTAATTTTGGGTGTTGGTTCTAAGAACCTACATCTGACAAAGACTGGCTTACAAAAATATCTGAAGAAATCATGGATTAGTGAAGTTTCTCGGTGTCTTCTGAACTATTTATGCAAGCAAGTGGTTCATTCCACCTGAAGTCACAGACAGTTTCAACTTAAGGGAAAAGTGGAAAACATAAGGGTTCAACTGATGTGAGGAAATATTTCTTTTTTTCCTTTTTTCTTAAGGACAGACTCAGATGACTTTAGTACTGTATTTTTACAGAGACACACCCACATTTACATGTTTAAATAAATCTTGGATCTCGTCTCACTGTCTTATACCCTTCTTTAAGTCGCTGTTGTTTAATTCATTTCATTGATCCAAATTTGGGAACTTAGTACATTGTTTTTATCTTTCCTGTGCGTCTCCTCTACAAGTCAAATTGAAACTGGAATACTTTTAGCTTGAAAATTTCATTCATGCGTTAATATGTGGTATCTTCAGTAGATCTTAAAGACCTTTTACAAAGCAGATTATCAGTTAGTAAATCAAAGAAATGAAGATTTTCCTAAAAAGTAAAGCAAACAGGGACTTCTATCTATGGATGGCAAGTGTGTTCCGTGATGCTGGCTTAATTGCATTTGTAGTTCTCACATACTTGGAGGAGATCAGCTATCCAGAAAACTTTCTGCTATTTCTATTTAAACTCTATATGCTTAATAAATACTCGCTGAACCAAGGTTTCCAATGGCTTTAGCACTGGTCCCAATTTCTCCTTGTTTGTGTTCTGGGATTCTGCCTGACATCAAACAATTCTGTTTTTGAATGCTATTTTCTATAAACTTATGTTAATGCAATGTTGAAAGTAACGACCAAGGTAAGATAGTGTGGTAGGATTTGAGTTCTGAAGGAAAAATCGGTTTTCAGCCCATTGTGGAGCTGGAGTATCAGGGAAACCTCAGACACCTGGAACTGGAGGTAGTAACTGTGACTACATATGAAATAGACTTCCATGTTGCACCACAAGGAAAATAAGGTAACCTACTAACTGCTGAGGTCTGGGACATTTGGATCACTCATGCAAACATACCTGAGTAGTTTTTAACCTATTGGTGGAGAACAATTCCTGAAAATTACAAACTTCTTGCTAGTCAAGTAACTAGAGGCTTAGAATATTGAGTGAGAAATCTATTAACTACATTAATTTGGGGCTCAGATACTGAGAAGATTTCTGCAAGATTATTTTCCCTTTGTAGCCACACAACCAACTCTTTAAAAAAAATGGAGTTACAGGGACCAGATTTACCTTTCTATCATAAACAACTAGAAACATGAACAAATGAAATGACTGTTTTCACACTGAGATTAAGGATATTACATAAAAGGAACAGACACTGGCTCAGGGTAGTGATTCCTGAGAGAAACAAACAAAAAAAACAAACAAGGTGGGCCTTGCTCTTACCCAGGTTCTTGATGGCAGGCCAGAGTGCAGGCAGGGAAATCCTAAGAAGAGTAAATGGGTTTGCTGAACTCAGAAGAAGGTGATCAGAGAGGCTGAGGACCCTGGAAGTTGCGGGTCATAATTCTGAAAAGGAGAGCACTATACACAAATAGAGCTTCACATAAGTCTTCATGGGAGACCCCTTGAAATTTTGCTGATAACTAGCCTGTGCATGCATAAGATAAAATTCCATGAAGCAGGGCAAAGTGAAATCAGGGTGTCCTAAATTCACAGAGAAGAAAGAAAGCTCTCATTGGTCATCAAAGTATTTGGTGGAAACATTAGGGGGAGGCCACACCTTAGCAGTAAGTCTGAATAACCCCCAGAATGAATATATACTAGATGTGTGACAGGAAAGCCATGGAAACAGATTTAAAAGAAATGAAACTGAAAGACAAATAGTTTAATTGATTGCCAAAACAAAACTCAATACTATTTAAAGGAAAACACTAAACAAAAAAATCCAAACCTCTGTAACATAACACTCATAATACCTAGAATCCAAGTGGGGAGGGGAGGGAGACCGACAAGACATTGAGCAAAGCAAAAAAAAAAAAAAAAAAAAATGTGATTCATAATCAGAAGAAAAATAACAGATATAGGGCTGGGGTTATAGCTCAGTGGAATAAATGCCTGCCTGGCAAGTGCAAGGTCCTGAGTTCAAACCCTGGTACCAAATATATATGTATATATAAATAACAGATACAGAGTAGTTCTACAGATAGAACTAGCAGAAAAGGATATAAAAGGATAATTGTAAATATGTTTAAGCAGCTAAATAAGTACAAGACAAAGAGAGCCAAATGGAATTTCTAGGTATTAAAAATGTGATATCTGAAAATAATACTTTACTAGATGGAATTAACTAAATATTAGGCACCATAGAAGAAAAAGTCAGCAAACTTGAAAACACAAAAATAGTATCTATACAATAAGCATAGAGTGAAAAATCACTAAAAATAAAACAACAAAAAAATGAGAGCAGTGGTGACCTCTAGGGTAACATTAAATAATTCAACACACACTTAATTAGAATCTTAACACACTTAATTAGAATCTAAAAGAAGGGACATATATTTGAAGAAATAATGAGGAAAATTCCAATATCAGTGAAAATTACTTGTACTTCAAGCAGGAGAAACACACATGGATACACACATACACACACTCACACGCACATACCACAACATATCATAACTAAGTTCTTGAAAAATTGGTGATTAAGAGGAAATCTTAGAAGCACACAGAGATCAAAGTTGCTGCATAAAAGGAATAAAAACTATGACAATTCACAGAATTCTTTTTCAGATACCATGTGGGCCAGAAGCGATAGAATGGTGTATCTAAAGTGTGGGAAAACAAGAGAACGACATCAATTTAGAATTTCATATCCAGCAGAAATATCCTTAAAAATTAAATTGAAGAATAAGATATTATCAGAATAACAGAAGCAGAGGGAATTCATTGCCATAAGAAATATTGAAGAAAATTCTTCAAACACAATGAAAATGATACCAGATGGAAACTTGGATCAAGTGAAGATGAATAGCCCTAGAAATGTAAGTGTATGAATAAACATAAAAGGGATTTTGCTAATTTCATGTTTCTTTCAAGGATATCAATAATTAGGTGATCTGAATACACCACTTAGAAGATGGAGACTGCCAGACATGATAAAAAAGCAACCATATGGACTCTATAAGAAAACCACTTAGACTATAAAGAGATTGGTTAAAAATTAAGAAAATGTTAAAGAGATCTAAAATTTTAACTATCATAAGAATGCTTGGTTACTCTCATAATATTGGAGATGGTAATCTTTGGGAGAGTGAATATTTCTAGAGATAAAGAGGGACATTTGTGATGATTAAGGAAATAATTTATCAGGAGAGCAAAAGATCCTATGTGTTTGTACCTGCACTGAGAAAGCTTCCCAATGCATGAAGCAACAAGTGACAAGAGAGAAAAGAAACAAATTCAAAATTATGGCTGGATATTTTAATTGTCATAAATTGTAATTGTCTGAGTAATTGCCAGAAAAATAGAAAATCTGTAATGACAAAGACCATGAGACAACTACTGCTGAGCAATCAAATCAGACTGACTTTTATGGAGTATTCCATCCAACAACAGCGGAATATGCACTCTTTTAGCTGCATGTAGGAAATTCACCATATGCTGGGGCCATAAAATAAGTCTCAATGTGTTTAAAAGGATTGAAATCATAAAAGAGTATGTTCTCTGATCACCAGTGGATTATATTAGAATTACTATCAGACAAATATCTAGACCATTTTGCTAGTGTTTTACTCTCCTAGATGGATGCTGTATAGGCTTTGGAAGTCCTGTATGTCTTCTAGACAAATATTTTATGTATTATCAGTACTTCTTTCAAATAGGCTTTTTGAAATTGCTAGCCTGTGCCTAACAAGTTCACTTTCCCTGCCCCTGTGGAGTTTTCAGCATCTCATCTCTCTAAGGGAGAGTCATGAGGCTTGTTTGCCTGCTGACCATAGAGCAGATCTCAGGTACAAAAGAAAGCCTGGGAGTCTGACATGTAGACTTGATGTCTCCAGGCCCAGTCCTGGCTGCCTGCACTCTTCTCATTACTTCCTGCAAGCAGTTCTTAGAAACAGCAAAGTTCTGAAGTCTTTTTTCCACGGATCGGCTGGAGCCCAGGCATGAAGACAAACATGCCCACAGGGGCCAGAGGGCTCAGTGAGTCAGAGCAGGCCTGCTGGAAATCAGACCCCAGGCAGACTTGTGATCTCTCATCACCATTCTTCTCATCCTTTTTATTAATTTTCATAGACTTTTGTTTATTCTTTTCAGTGAACTCAGGACATCTGAAAGCAGTTGCTATATTTCCATGGACAGCAACAGAAGGAAGCTGAGAGGACTTTGCAAGCCCAGGGGAAAGGACACGGATTTAGGTAAAGAGAACAAATGTAACAGAAGATTGGATTATTTAGGAGGAAGCCATGGTGTAGTAATGATCAGAAGTTAGCTAGACCAAGCTTTGTGTCTTTGTTGTTATGAGATATCTGGAAAATTTCTTCTATCTCTGTGCATTGATTTTCTTATAAAACAGGATAAAAAGCATACATCTTGTACATATATTCTGAACACAATAAGCATTACACACTTGTGCATGTATGCACGTGTATGCACACACATGCACATTTTTGTCTTCTATTTAGCCAAATATTATCTGCATAATGCCTATTATTCCTACAACATGGTAAATGTACAATAAGTAGAAGCTGCTATCATTGCTTCCAAAGCCACTTGACTGATTTAATAGATGCCTGTTCTGGGGGGCATAGTGCCTTCTACAGGAGAGGGCCTGAAAGAATCTTACTGAAGACTTACAACTTTTGCTTACAGTAGAAGTAAGAAAGGGAAAGAACCTAAAATTAATAGATCCCTTTAAGTAAAATGGAAAGACATTGTGCATTGTTTTTATTGACAACAGTATCACACCTGGATCTTCTGGTAGGCATATGTAACTTCTTTACAATGTTCTTATAAGTTCCATGGTTCTAAGAGAAAGTCCATTTTCTCTTCGAAGCAGATGCATCTCCACTTCTTTGCAATAGTGTCCCCTGAAGATAAATGCACCATTTAGAGCTCACTATATGTTCCGTAGCCTGCATGTACTTTCTAAATATAGTAGCCAGATGATTACTTAATTTAGCTAGAAATGGCAGATTGTTGACAAAGACTCCCTGCTGAGTTCCAATGCCTTGAAATGCAGCTTTTATAAAGCAAATCATATCTGAAGAAATGATTAACAATGCCATTTGCTTCATATAGTGACATAATATTTAGCTTTGTCACCAGAGTATAAATTGCCTTATTTTTATAGTGTTAAGCACTTTATTGATAAATATAGATTACCTGGGACAAGTCAGTCCTGCCACAGGGGGCACAGCAGTTGCAAAGAGTGGAGCTTTCAGGCGAGGAAACTCTCAAGATTCAGATGCGCCATCTGCTCTCCAACAGTTGGCTACCCAAATGGTATATGTACAGCTTATAAATAGGGTCAATCCTGTAAGATCACTTAATTGACTCATGAACTAATGAATACTAGATAAAGAAAAATAAGCATGCAGTTTCACACAACCATGGCTATGGAAGGACGTGTAAATATAAGTCCTGCTGCCATTTTGGTATTTGGTCAGAGTGAGTGGAAGAGCTGTGCGTATTAGAATTAATACTGGCCCACTTTCTCCTCCCTCCAGGTATGTGCTTTTCTGTGTCTTCTTCCTGGATTTAGCCATCATTTTTGACAAGAGTGTACATCATCTATCACGCATATGGTACTGTAGTAAGGTTAAGTGTACCAAACTGGACCATAGAACTGAACAGTGCAGGTGTTCAGAGGCTCAAATCCATCTTATGTCTCTCTCCGTCTTTCAGGTCTGCTTTCCTCATAGGTGAACCAAAGACATGATACATCCACGGCAGCGTCTGTACAGCCTAATGTTCAGTGAAGAGCAAATTCCGCACACCTTGACCAAGTACCAAAATGGCAGCATTTCCTATAGAATTTAAGACACCTTCTGTTTGGCCTGGCTCCAAGACGTGATATGCTGCTCACTTTGGCCAGATGTAACTTTCCTGCCTACCCCTCTCCCAGGGTGTGTGGCTGGGTGGGGAGGGAGTTGGCCTTCCAGAGGGACAGGGACTGAGAGTCATGGTGGATTAAGGTGGGGTTGATCCCTGAAGGCAGGGCATCCAGGAAGGCAAAGATAGTAGTCGCAGAAAGATGAGGGAAGATTATTTGTTTCTTTTCTTTACTTTAAAAAAATCTGTTGAGCCCTTTGACTCCTTTACAGATACGTTCCCCTCTTTGCTTTGGCTAATTTGGAAGATTAGAGACAAATCTATTGTTCACCTATTGCAAGTGCACAAAATATTTTAAAACCATTTAATATACTGATTTACCCTATATTTACTTGCTTTTTCAACCTTCACTGTTTTTTAACAGTGGGAAAATTTATTGGAGAATAGGAATGGGGGATGCGGAATAGGAATAGCTCCTGAGAGACAGGAGGGTCCTGAATGAGTTGCCCTCAACCTTTATTTTCATATTAAGAGATCTCATCTATTTTCTTAATTTTATTTATCTTAAGTATTTTTAAAGCCATAGCAAATCAATTTGTAGGTAAGATATAAATAAATATATCAGAGCAATATACCAAATACCCATTTAAAAGCCTTAAATATACCTTGGGTTCACATTTTCTCCTGACCTCTGTGGCTCTTCACACAGAAGTCCTCGTGGTAAAGCTAAGGAGCTTTGCCTGTGAATTGTTTTATCTGGCTTCTCTATAAATGTTCTCTCCACACCTCTGGGAAGCAGTAGCACACATTTAAGGAGACAAACACCTATATAGGAATTTGTCTTCTTCTGTCAAACCCAGATGTGAACAAGACCTCTAATTGGCAGTGACAGAACTCATTTTCTGGTCCCAAAATCTTAGGGAATCTGAGCTGTTCCTGGAATAACCTCATCCTTCCAAGTAGTCAGGGAATTGTTCAGTAAATACCAAAGAATCTGGGAGATGGCAAGTTATCTGGAACTCAAATTCTGTTTTAAAGGTCTTGTGGATAGGTTCCTAGAGGTGTCTTAGGGTCCATAGTAATTAGAGTCAGTTAGTGATGGCTCCAACATTTTATTTTTACTGTTGGAAAAGAAACCTAGGTATTTGCATGGCAAGTAGCTAAACATCTGTGGGTCACACTTGATTTTATTTTGGCCATTATATCAGTTAGGATACACAATATCTAGGATAGTTGACTTTTTTTTCTTTGACCCTTGAATTGTCTAGGTTGGAAACCCCAAAAACTACCTTATCAGCTTCTCAATTTTGTCTCTGGCTGGCTTTCTTGGAAAGCATTTAGCTGTTGTCTAGTGCAGGTATTTTAAAATGTCATTTTATCAGAATTAAATGGTGTTTCTTTTTTTCCAGTAATTCGACAATAATTACAAAAAAAATTTATGCATATAGAAATGAAGTTTCAAATACTGAAAAAGAGAACAAAATGAAAGTTCACTCTTTCCTATCGCATGGCTTCCTCTCCTAATCATGTTTTAGACATTTTTGCTTTAAGTAGTTCTTCTCACATTTGCAACCAAAATATTCAGCAGTATGCTTGCACTTTTCTTCAAGACATTCTTCACAATATTCAGCAACAGATCAGGTATGCCTACCAACCAATCCAAATTCTACCTGGAGACCTCTGCTGTACTACGCATTTCCTTTTTGTAGAGTTAGGTGACTCATGCAGGGTGTACTAATTTCCTGTGGCTGCTTTAACAATTTATCACAAATTTGGTGGCATAAAATAACATATATACATCATTACACAGTTCTAAAGGACAGAAGTGTGAAACCAAGGTGTCAGCAAGGTCTCAGTCTCTCTGAAGTCTGTAACAGAGACTCCTTCTTTGTCTCATTTGGTTTCAGGTAGCTCCAGGTGTTCTTGGCTTGTGACTGCATCACTCCAATCTCCACCTTTGTCTTCACATAATTGTCTCCTTTGTGCCTCAGCTTTTTCTTCTTTCTCTTAGAAGGACATTGTTACTGGATTTACCGCACCTGTATAATCCAGGATGATCTCATTTCCTGATCCTTAGTTGTATCTTCAAAGATTCTTTTTTCAAATAAGGCCAAACGCACAGGTTCTTAAGGCATGTGGATGTATCTTTTAGAGGCCACCATTCAACAAGGGTAGGAGAAGGTCATAGATGTGGTTCTAGTGACTTGTACCAACATTTTAATATTTCAAACATACTTGTCTAGCCTATCTAAGTATACACCTTTGCTTTTATTTCTTCATTTATTCACTTTAAATAGTATCACTTGATCTGGATCAGTGTTCGGACCTATGTATACTGAGTCATGTATACTTTTAAAAAATCTTCCAAGGTAATCCAGACAAGGCTTCCTTACTGACTATGACTTTGGGAACTATTGCTCTGGAATTCTGAATCTCAGATGTGGGGAAGAAGACCAGATGTCGGGAGGTGGCAGGATAGAACTGTGTCTTGAAAAGTTGTTGATCACTGAGCTTCCAGGGCTCAATTCATTATTACAGTTCATTATTACAAACTACTTGATTATTACAAATTATTTGGTTATTTCAAATACCTTTGGGGAGGACTTATTTTTCGCGTTTTCCAAAAGGAGATTTCCAAGCTGTTTCAGAGGACATTTCCCAAAGAGACAGCAGACCCAGGATCCACTAGGCCTCCAACAATAGGGCCACACCCACAAAGGGTGGGGCAGTCACCCGCAGCTTTCCGTTGAGGTCTGCGCCATTTTCTTCAAACAGGATTTTCTTAAATGTATGAAAGAGGCAGAAAGGTAGAGTGAGAAATCTGTCTGCATAATAAAGTCAGGCTCTGTGGCTGAGGGTCTTTGCTAGGAGCCTCTTTGTTCAGCCCTGTGGCTTTTCCAATGCCCACGGAGCTGGCACTTCCACTTCCTGGTTTTTCCACTATCTTGTTCTTTCGCTTCTGGTCTCCTGGGCAGGTATGTGGGCCACCCCACACTGCAGTGCAAGAGTTGGCAGCAGGTTACCCTACTCTTACCCTTTGGAGATGGAGGAGCCCTGGAAAACTGCAGGGCATTCTAAGGAAAACAGGTGAATCTCTAGCCCACCCTCAGGGCTCCAGTTTGCCTTTGCCTTCCCTCTTTCTGTCCATTACCCGTTGGACAAGTAGCCCTCTGACTGCAGGTCCACCATCAGCTGCAGGAAGGACGCAGTGACAAACTGCTTAGCGTGCTCCAACACTTGGGCAAGGTCTCAGCTCTAAAAACATCCTTTATGTGACTCATAGCAGTTCTGCTTCTCTGATCAGCCCTCTTGATATGGAATGTGGCTGTTATTTTATTATTTGTTTCGTCTTGACAAGAACTCATTCTGAGAACTTAATTCCCTACTATATTTCTAACTGGAACCAAAGACATGTGGAGGAAATGGGAGAAATAGGAGTTATTATTTTGTTTTGCAAGAAAGAGCCTGTCCCTTACTTGGTGTCATCTTGACCTTCCCAGTTGTGCCTTTCTTGACTCTTGTCACTCTGACCTCCAGACCCTTGACTCTTTCTTTTCATTGTGTGCCCACTTCTGGCTTCCCATCTAGGGCAGTCTCCAGAGCCAGACACTCCTCACTGCCCACTTTTTCTTCCCTATTTTCCTCACTGCCAAACTTCTGGGAAGAGCAGCTTGCACTGACTCAATTAGTTTTCTTTTTCCTGTCATGTTTTTGACCTATGACCATGTCATTTACATTTTGGAAGGCCATAGAGATTACCTAAGCTTAAAATCCAGTGTAAAGTGGTTGTCATAATTCTCCTTAAAAAGCTTGTTTTTCTTTTTTTATGGTATCATGTTTCCTCCTCCCATGATCCTCACTATTCCTGCTCTGAATTGTTCACAAGTGTGGCTATTTGTTGTTTTTATTGTTTTGTTTTGTTGTTACTCCCCACCTCTGAAAGCTGGCATCTGCAGGGAAGAGGACACCCGTCATATGGTAGTATGGTCATCTGGGGACTTTCCAACCTGGGTTAGATACATCTTGAAACGGAAGTTTGCTTTCCTTAACATCGTATCTTTCACAGTTGTTTGGGGGGTTTTGTTGGTTTGGGGTGTATGTGTGTGTGTGTTGCTGGAGATTGAACCCAGGGTCTTGTTCACATTAGGCAAGTGCTCTACCACTGAGCATTTCCATCACTCACCCTCTCCCAAAGTTATTGAATAACATTTTTATTAAATACGAATATTTTAAACTTTTAATTATCTGATTCCCCTATCCCAGAAGTTCACTTCTGATTTGAATATATAATTCATTGAGGGGAAAATAGCATTAAATGTCTGGTGTAGAAATTTTATAGTCAAATTTTCAGGGACATAGCTATTCCTTTATAGTGGTAATGAAATAAAACAATATATAACAGGCAACAGCAGCTACTTCATCTGAGTTAGACTATTATTCCTTCTTTTCCAAACCAAAAAGTTGTCCTCATAACTTTGTATCTTGCTTAAAATTTCACCTGCTCTTCAGTTAAAATAAGTCCCACTGTGTGATGGATTCTTTTCTTTCTTTATTTATTTTTTTATTTTTATTTTTTTTTTATTTTTTGAGACAGGGTCTTGTTATGTAGTTCAGGCTAGCCTCAAACTCTCATTGATCCTCCTGCCTCAGCCTCCTGAGTGCTGGGGTTACAAGCATGCACTACCATGCCTGGTTTGGATTCCTTAGTAAGTGCCCTTAGTTGGAAAACTCTCGTCTACCTCAGAATTCATACCAATATTCCTTCTTTTTCTCTCTGTTGACACTATCATGTTACAATTATTTTCATACTTGTCTTTAATCCTCTACTTTTCAAGTCCCATGATGTCTAGGTTAATAGTTCACATTTTGCGGGGAGGCAACATTTTTCTAGTTTTCTCTGTTACTATATTTGGCACGCCTTGGAGATCTCTAACAAGTGTCTTGAAATTTAAATCAAAAGGACAGATTCTGAAAGACTGGCAAGGATTAGACCATAGTTTGGGAAGAGGGACTGAGTGCAGCGAGGCTGCCTGCAGAAGACAGGACAGAAAAGAGCATTTCTGGGCAGAATCTGTCACATCTCTTCTCCCTGGGGCTAAAAACTCAGGCACAAAGCTCATGAGGATCATCCAGCTCGGGGGTCTCATTTAGGCAGCCAAGTGAATTTTTGGCTATTTCAGGAAATCTCACTATCTTCAGGGCCTGAAGAAGAAGTTGAAAATAATTTGATGAGAACTTTTAAAAAAGACATTTAAAAGTCCTGCTTATAAGCCTAGCTCAAGACCCACATCTACCCTGAGTTTGGGGCATGAATACAATTAAAGGAAAGAAAGACAGTCTATTAACAGCTCTTCAAAGACTTCTTGAAACAAAAAAGAACCAAATTCCCTCTTTGATCAAAAGATTTTCCTTTCCATTGGAAACAGAGGGTCATCCATCTTTCCCTAGAATATGGACAGTTTTTGAGACTCTTACTCTGAAGGTCGGTTTGGAGTATCAGATGGAGACAGCAAGTCAGCTCAGATAAGAGTTTCTGAAGCCATCCATCACTTGAATAAAAAAGCCCAGCAGCAGGTATTGATCCTAATCCTGAAGACAGGTTGAAAGGAGGAGGTAAGGTCACAGCATCGCGGGCGCTCAGGTATATGAAAGGTGAGATTGTGACAAAAGGGCAGACACACGGGAAACAGCAAGCATTATGGGCCAGCTGGAAGACACTCGGGAGAGAAGTCAAGTATGACCTGAAAAGCCCCGTGGGTGCCTTTATAGCACCTGAATCAAGAACTCAAAATGGAAACCACTGGGCTTAGATTTCCAGGCAGAAAAGACAGGATTGATCTTTAGCCAGGGTGAGTCAGGGAAGATGGTTACACTCTCAAGACCATAAAAGTGACAACACATTGAGGACCGGCATAGCCAGATGACAGGCCTCCCGCCGCCTGTAGGTTCTTGCCCACCAGGCCATTGCTTTTCCCTCTTTCTCCTCTTAACCCTAGGGAGCTTTGTCTCCTTTGTAGATGTTTCAACTTCCTGCTCATTACATTTTAAACTTTCTGTTTGCCTCTACCGTGTTCCTCACTTTTCATGCTTTCTTGGACCCCCTGAACTGTGTCGTAGGTGCATATGTCAGTACATAAACTCACGTGTGGAAAACAAAAGTTACTTTCTTGATTTTTCTGTTTTGTTTTATCATTCTGTGGAAGCAGCGGGATTTTAATCTTGGTCATTTATTCTTTGTCTAGGAATTTTCCTTCCCAGACAAAAATCTCTACAAACTTGTGCAAGAGCCTGCCTGCCCTAAACTTACCATGTGGCTTCCGGCCCTCCTGCGGCACACACTCCCTCCCGGGCAACCCACATCTCGGTTCCCAACAACACCTCCCCTTCCTCCACCGCTGTGCTCTCAACCTAGCCTGGCAAAGCACTTCTGGTTGCCACACTGGGGAGAAAGAGGTGGAGGAGGGTGAGCACACTCCTTAAGGTCTCAACTATGGTGAATAATAACACCTGGATCTTTTCACGTTCCTTTTGGGGAACAGGCTATGGACCTACAAACTCCAGGAAGAATCTTGCAAGATGGTAGCTTTCTGTCTCCTGAGGCCATGAGCCCAGGGCAAGGCTCAGTTGGGGCAGGTACTACAGGAAGAGGAAGTGTTCTGCCAATGCAGGGTGGGAGTGTAGAGGAGCACGTTGGTTAATGCTCCAAAATGGTATCCTGTAGCTTCTGTCATGCTATGGTACTCCTCTTTTGTTATTACTAAGGGCTGCTTGCCTTCTTTTTAACTTCTCAGAGAGAAGCTTTCCACTGCCTACCTCTGCACTTTTTTTCCCTCCACATACTCTTACAGTGGTTGTACTGACCTTTATATTGATTATATGCTCATGTTGGAGCAGTAGAGGATGTCGTATGTCACATTACAGCTGCAGAGCAGTAGAAGCTACAGATACATTTTTAAATTGGACATTTTTTGTTGTGATAAAGCATGCATAAAAAACTTTACTATTTTAATTATTTTAAGTGTCCCGCCTAGTTGCTTTAAGAACAGTCGCATTGCTGTGTGGCCATCACTTCCATCCCTGGAACTTTTCATTGACCCAAAGGGAGACTGTATCCAGTATCGCTGTAATTCCCTCTCCTCAGCCCTAAACCACCATTCCACTTGCTTTCTGGGAATTTGGTTATTCTGTGTACCTCATTAAAGTGAAATCATATAATATCTGTCCTTTTATGTCTGAATTATTTTACTCATTTTCAGTGTTCATCCATGTTGTAGCATCTGTCGGAATTTCCTTCTCTTTAAAAATGGAATAATATTTCATTGCATATATTTTGTATATCTGTTTATCTACCACCAGTGGCTATTGGAGTTGTTTCTGCTGCTTGATTATTGTGAATAATGCTGCTATCAATCTGGGTGTACATGAATCTGTTCAAGTCCTGCTTTCAGGTCTTTTGAGTATATACCTGGACTTGGAACTACTGTATCATATAGTAATTGTGTAATTTTTGAGGAACTTTCATACTTTCCATAGCAGCTACACTGTTTTATATTACCACTAGCAATGCACAGGGTTTGAATTTCTCTATATCCTCGACAGTAGTCTTTATTTTCTATTTTGTTTTATAGTAGCCATCCTAATGGGCAAGAAATGTGATTTCAGTGTGATTTTAATTTGTATTTCCCTAATGATTATACATATTTTATGCATAATTAGTGACACTATGCTTATTTTTACAAGGGTATTTGTCATTTTACTGTATACTTTCTTTCAGTACTGTATACTGTAACTTAGCCCTTTTGCAACTGGAGTATTTTTGTTGTGTTGAGTTGCAGGACTTCTTTCTACACTCAAGATATTAGTCTCTTGCCAAATACATGAATTGCAAATATTCTCTCCCATTCTATCCATTGCCTTTTCACTTTCATAAGAATGTTCTTCGAGGCACAAAATGTTTTACTTTTGGTGAAATCCTGTTTACTTTTTATTTTGTTGTCTGTGCTTTTAGTGTCATATCCAAGAAATCACTGACAAGTTCAGTGCCTTGAAGCTTTCCTTCTTTATTTTCTTCCAAGAATTTTACAGTTTAACCTCTTATATCTAGATCTTTGACCCATTTTGAGCTGATCTTTTGTATATGCTTCAACATAAGGGTTCAACTCCATTCTTTTGCATGTGGATAGCCAATCTCCCTAGCAATATGTGTCAAAAGGCATGTGTAGATATTTTAAATGCCCATTAAACACTGGGCTGCTTTTTAAAACGGTACAGTGAAGACAGTAAACCTTTTCTTCATCATTTTGTGTCACCACTAAGATCATTAATGCTCATTCTGTGATGTATTACAGCAACTTGCTCAAGGACTCTTCTGTACTAGTGTCCTCAGACCACTGGAATTTATTTGTTCTTGTCTAGGCTTTTATTGCTTTTATTTGTCCTTGTTTGTCGTGGGACTGTCAACTGTCAAGCTCTCGGCTGTTTCATCTACCTTACACAAAGATGCCATCTTCATTTGTTTCTATAGACTAACAAAACTTGGAGCCAAACTTAACAGGAATTGATACAAACTTGAAGCCAGTATTCTCTAAGAAACATTCATGAATAGAAGAAAGGGAACACTGTTTTGTTAAATGACTTTATAAGAGCCGTGGACTTTGCTAAGAGATTGCTGTCATTTAAGTTGAGGTCTTCCTCTAAACCTGATGCCTACATAACTGGGTATTACTCTTTGATGTATGGGTAAATGTTTAAACTGAGTTCTCCAGGGCTGAAGTGGAAACCTTGATCTACAGCAGTTGCTAATTTCCATGGTAAAAATATTCTCAGTATGGCAAATTCAAAACTACATTGTGACATTGGATACAGGATTGGAAAGAAATATTCAACACAGGATCATTCTATGTTATTTTTACTACACACATGTAATTCTTGTACATAAGTAAAATAATTAGAAAATGAAACATTCTTAGTATTTGTTACCTTTATTACCATTGCTTTTAATTCCTTTAACAAAGTGTATACAGTTTAATTTTTGATAAGAGCCATGTTTAACAACTGGCTCACCAAATTCTTTTTTGTTGTTGTTGTTAATATATTGCATATCATTATCTCCAAAGCAGCTCTTCAGATTACAAGATATAGGCATGAAAAAAATGATCAAACAACAAACCATTCTTTTTGATGAATTAACAGAGATTAGTAGTATAGTTATCTAGCTTGTATATATATACACGAAAATATTTATATATATTTCATATACATATTTCCATATGTATATGGAAATATAAATAAATATATATATATATATAATCTTTTCCCTTCTTTCTTTTCTCCTTTCCCCTATCCCACTTGTTCTTTTCTTTTGAGCAGTTTCTTTCCCTTTCACTTTCACAGTATCTATTGTACATTTTGGATCATATTTACTCTTTCAGTTTTCTATATTAGGGAGACAAAATGATGTTTACACACGTGAGTCTGATTTACTTCTATCATCTCAAGTTGCATCCATTTACCTATAAAAGCCTCAACTTTATCTTTCACTATAGCTGAATAATATTCCATTGTACAAAATACCTCATCTTTTTTTATCCTTCCACGGTTGATGGGCATTTGGGTTGTCTCCAAGATTTAGCTATTACAAATTGTGCTGCTATAAATATGGGTGCACATATATTGCTGTGGCATGATGTTTTCAGTTCTTCTGGGAAAATACCCAGAAGGAGAATAACTGGATTGAATGGGACCTCCAATTCTAGTTTTTTGAGGAATCTCCACACTGATTTCCATAGTGGTTGTACCAGTTTACAATCCCATCAACAGTGGAGAAGGGTTCATTTTTCCCCACAGCCCTGCCAACATTTGTTATTGGTTGATTTCTCAATGACAGCCATTCTTTCTGGAGTGAGATGGAATCTTAGCATTCTTTTCATTTGAATTTCTCAAATGTCCAGTGATGTTGAACATTTCTTCTTGTTTTTATTTGCCATTTGTATTTCTTCATCTGAAAAGTGTGGGTTCATCTCAGATGCCCATTTTAGGGCTGGGTCTTTGAATGTGAGGTGCCTGATGTTTTTCAATTTTTTATATGTTCTAGATAGAAGTCTTTTGTCTGAGAGACAGTTGGTTAAAATTTTTTCCCCTTGTGGGTTTTATTTTCACCCTCTTGGTGATTTCTTTTGATGTGCAAAAACTTTTTAGTAAGATGAGATTCCAGTTGTTGATTCTTCGCAGTACTTCCCGTGTGGTTTGCATTTCATTCATGAACTCTCTGCCTGTCCATTGTCTTCAAGGTTTCTACCTACCTTGTCTTCCAGTACCTTTAGTGTGTCTGTTTTAATATTTAGATCTTTGACCCATTTTGACTTTAGTTTAGTGCATGGTGATAGACATGGGTCCAGTTTCAGTCTTTGTCATGTGGAAAGCCAATTTTTCCAGCACTATTTACTAAATAGGCTACCTTTCTTCCAGTGAACATGTTTTGCCCCTTTGTCAAAGATAAGGTGTCTGAGTATCTTTGTAGTTGTGTCTGCATCTTCTAATCTATTCTACTGAGCCTCAGGTCTGTTTTATAGCCAGTACCATGCTGATTTTATCACAGTAGCATTGTAGTATAATTTCAGGCTCATCAAATTCTTCAACATTTCACCACCATTTCTTGCAAGCTGGGACAAGCTGGTTTCAACACACTTTCTGGCATTATTCAACTAGTTTGTACTGAGGTTAATAGAGTCAAAAAATTTATTATTACCAAGAATTTTCACAGACAGAAGATATAAACAGAGTTTGCAAAGGTTCAGGTGAATTAAAAAATGCTATGCATGACTTGTTATCAATGGAAACAGGAATGTTTGTATGGTATTCTGCAGAATATTTGATAGTTAAAACTTCCTGGGTCCTTATTTTGTGGCAAGCATTATGGTACATTCTTTATTGTCCCTTGTCTTGGTTAGTCCTGATAAAAGATCAAGCACAGGCGCTATCATTATGTTCATTCTATGGGAAAGGAAACTAAAACTTATGGAAGTTTGCGTGTCCCAAGATATTCAGGTTTGGAGCCCTTATCTATGTGATTCTGTGCTTTGAGAATTCTTCACTGAAAGCCCACTCTTTATGAGGTGATGAGCAGGGGAGTGACTGAAGGAGAAGCATGTGGTTGACTGAAGGAGAAGAATGTGGTTGGGCCAAGACTGAAGAGGACCATGGTCCGAGATGAAGCTTGAGATACCCAGATGATCAGATCATGCAGAACTTCTAGGTCATGTTAGAGTTTGGTGAATTATTCAGATACATTAAAAGCCACTGAGCACTTTTCATGCTAGGGTGTGAAACATGTTCAACTCTGCCTTTTGGAGAAACTTTATGTGAAATGTCATTCAGTATACACAGGAGAGAAGTTAAACAGCCACTGTGAGATCCTGGCAGGAGCTACCAGGAGCTGGAGCTGGGGTGGTCTAGTTTCTGGTTTCCATAGCTGGGTGAGTGATGCTACCATTCACTGAGGTGGGAAATAGCACAAGAGAAACATTAAGAGGAAATTAAGCGGTGAATTTTGGTACGATGACTTTGAGTCTTCCTTAAGAGTTCCAAGAAGAGAAGTTAGATGAAGAACTGGAGACTTAATGTGTTTTACTTCTGGAAAAAATTTCACGTATATATATATCTTTGATAATTTTGTCTTTCTCTGTCTTCTGTTTCTGGAAATTTTATTATCCATTCATAAGAGCTTAGTGTGACCCTCTAATTACATTTTTAAAATCATTTCTCAGCCATTTTCCATACCTATATTTTATTTAAGTTTTTAGAATAGTTCAATTACACAGAAAGCAAATCTGTGAAATTTTATTAATTGCAGACCCTGTTTTTAATTACTAGGAAGTCTTTTATCATCCTCTGATGACTTTTTCTTATCATATCTTGGATTTATTTTATACCTTTATTGCCTTAATCAGATGTTGACTCTTTTTTTCTTAAGGTTCCTCTGCTCTTTTCTTCAGGATATTGTCTCTGTTTTTTCTGATAGCTTTTTCTGATCTCTGTCTTTCATGCTGAATCGTTAACTGTCTACTGAGCTTTGATTTCTATTAAAGACTGAGGCACTGACAACTGTTTGGAAAATCTGGGACTTAGGGGAACAGGGCTTGCCGTGTGTGATGTTCTTGTGAATTGGCCCGGCGTTAAAGAGTATTTTCTATTGGGAAATTCTTAAATGTTGGATGCTGAGTCTTTTCTCCGAGGCTGTTCAGTTTTCTTTAAAATCGTCCAGCCTCCTGCTGGGAAGAGCTGGCTGCTGGCAAAGGCCAGGGGGTGGGTGTCCCACAATTCCATATCTAGTTTTTTACTTCTACCTTCTGTTTGAACTCAAGTCTTACTCCTATCTAAAGCCTTTTGTTCAATTTCCCCAAAATGAATCTCTGCTCTCCCTGGTGGGTGGTGGGAGGGGGTATCAGGAAGGTGGGGGTGGGGTAGGGAATAGCGGCTCACTGCTTAAGGATGCAGCCCTTCAGCATTCAGATTTGAAACTTTCCCCATTTTATTACCAGCCCTTGACAGTTTTCAATCTCAAAAACCTCATTTAGTCTCTGGTCTGCTTTTTTTGTCCTTTCTATGCTTCTATGTTAAAAAATTTTTTTATTCCTTTACTGTCATTTTAAGAAAGTTTGGAAGGAAGAGGAGACAAATGTATGTGAATTTTTCCATATTTATCATGAAATATCTTTTTTTTTTCTGTTTTAAGATTTAGAATCTATGTAAGTTTTAAAAAGATTATTAACTCTATAATTACCAGAACGAGATAATGTTTTATTCATACGGATGAAAATTATCAAAAACAAAGAAAAAAGGGAAATGTAGTGTGTGTTTTTCTCTAATTGTCCAATTGCATCACTATAAAAGATGCTATGTTAGTCAATTGAGCACTATTTGTTTTTTTGTAGATAAAACATCAGCAGGAAATATATTCTAAGAAACAAAGCTACCTTAAAAAAAAAAAAAACTCGTAAGGCGTATTTTTCCGTATCTGATGTGGCAAATCCCCACTGTCATTTTAAGCTATTGCGAGTTTATCTGAATCAGGTGAAGTCCTTTTGGTGACTGTGATACATCCTGGCCATATACATGTCTGCTGATTGATCCATGACCGCGTGCTTTCCGTAGAGTTAAGGGGCGCACAGCATTTTTGTTGGCATCTGGGGTGACATGCTCATCTGAGAACTCCTGAAATAGTAAAGGAGCTGGGCTTGCATGGAAAAGCATAAGGTTCCTATGGTGCCCTGCTGGATAAAAGCAAGAAATTAGCTGTCACCCACGCCAAAGGAGCTGAATACCTCCAAGGTAAGCACGCCATGATTTTGATTGAAGTGGAAGAGAAAGCAGTGAAAGAGCTTCTACTTGGCATCTGAGTACCAGGCGAGTAAAGAAGGAAGGAAAAAGCTTTCAGTGCCTCGAGAGCAGTTAACAAATCCTGAAAGGGAAGGAGAAGTGGCCAAAGCTGCACTACCTGAAAGTTTTACTGAAAGAAAGCAGAAAGAGCTCTTTACAAAGGGGGAAGAAATAGTGCTGTCAGCGCTCAGAAAAGATGATCATGTAAGTCACAGGAGAGAACTGGGTGAAAATAGCACTTCCGATTCACACATTTTTATAAAAAGCTACGTGTAACATTCAATACTTAATGAAATACAATGGATTTTATAAAAAGAAGCAGTAGTTTTAAAATATAGCCTTTGGGTTGGGGAGATGTTGGTCAAAGGATACAAAATTTCAGTTAGATACGAGGGAAAAGAAAAAAGAGAGAGAGGGAGCAAGAGCGAGAGGAATATAGCTAGCCAATATAGCTATAGGGAAGAAATTCCATTGTAACAGTCATAAAAAAATTTCTGGTCTTGAGGGAGGATAACAGGTATAGGTAGTGAAAGGGAGGTGGACAAGCTAATTCTGTCTAACAGGAACTCAGGCAAGTCAATTCCAGAAAGAACTACTGACAGGCTTTTATTGACAAGATTTGCCAAGAAGCAAAAATGATGAGAAAGATGTCAAGGATGAAAATTATTTTTTTCTCCAACTGACAAATTCTCCAGGAATGACTTCTCATAACAAGATTTGTGGTGAATTATTGTTATTAGTAAAAAGGGAAAATCCATCTACTGACTCTTTATAAAATAAGAAATCCCTAGTTATCAGAGGCTTTAAAACTCATTTGCTTAACTCTATTAAACTGAAAATAAGACGAGTAATTAAGGAATGAGGAAATTCTATAAAGTTAATACTCTAATTTAATAATAATTTTGCCATATGGTTCATATGAAAGAAAAATAAAATATCATTATAGAGGGTTTTAATACAGATTTACTCTTCATTATAACACCCATCTCCAAACTCTTAATTAATTGATATTTCTGTTTCTGGAGAGCAACACTAATTAGGGTTTGTAAGAAAGACCTTGCAGAGGATGAGCTTCCAAGGCCATTCAAAAGGGTTAACGTGGGTTGTGTACAGACTCAGAATCAGGAATGTTCTCTTGTTGACAGTTCTTACGTTCATGTCCCTGAAAAATGTGCTGCTACTGGAACAGCACAAGTCAGTCTGCTTTGACATATAAGGACGGTGTAATACTACTGATCCATGACCCTCTGCCCCAGGAGTTCCAGAAATGACCTCAATCACTGTATTTAGTGAGCTATAGATGATGTGACTGAATAACGGAAAGCTTCCGAAAGTGTACGAGGTGACTCACTAAGCTCACACAGTACCAATCACCCGATGACACCTGAAACACAAAGCAGGCTACCCGGTTTCTGCCATCCTCATTTCTGCTGATGTTTTAGGAAGCAAAGGAGAAGGTGAAAGAAGATCAGATAATAGGAAGGGCTTATTTAGGGAGGAGTCTCAGTTTCTCAAAAGGATTTGGAAGGAGATGGGGGAATCTTTTGGAATACTTTCTGTAAAACCTATACTGATGCGTGTTACACTATCATTGTTTCTCTCCATGCTGTCTGCCTGTCCTTCATGCCTCTTGCCCTGTCTCTCTTTGTGTCTTCTTATTTTGGTAAAACATGCCCCTTGGGTCCCATTCCTAGACAAGGCCTCTTACTGCCTCTCTCTGTCTCTCTGTCTCTGTCTCTGTCTCTGTCCCTCTCACTCTCTCTTTCTTTTTCTCTCTCTTTTTCCCTTTTTTCAATGAGTTGTTCTTAATTAGTGTTCTTAATGAGTGTTCTTAATGAGTTATCTAATACCATATAACAAATCAACACCAGACCTAGTGACCTAAAGTTACAACAGAAATACATGTTAGGCAGAAAGCTACACAAGCCCAAGGTCCTGGAATCAAGGGTTGGCCATGACTCACAATAAATTAATGTCCCCAACCAAGTTTAATCACCTTTCTCAATATTTCCTTCCCCAAATCAAGCCCCTGTCCAGTCCTAGAGTGGCTTTATTTTGTAGCTGCCCTCTACTCTTAAAGCCTTCCATCAATTCCATTGTTGAATATGTTGTTTCTTCAAAACAGAATCACTTCACATGCTTTCCCACTGGGCATTTGGAGACTGACTTTAAAATATGACCCAGTTCTAATGTGCACTGGATATTTTATCCTTTGATCTGTTATCATATTTTAACAAAGGCCAAATTGCTTGAGTGATGGCTCCATACAGAAGTGCAGAATCTTGCAGCTGGGAGGGGAAATAAAGGCCCTAAATCCATAAAATTAAAAGCCATACATGCTGTATGTTTTCTAACATAGAAAATTGCAACCATTCCTTAAACACTGATCCACCACCCCACCCCACATCAGTTTAAAGTTAGAATAAAATGCATGGGTATAAGATTTTAAATAAATCTCATTTCACTTCAAATGAAAGTTGTCCTTGAGAAGAATCTGTTTTAGGAGGCAAAAGGCTTATTCAGATTATGTTTTGCTTATTCAAAACATTTGGAAGAGTCCACTTTTTCAATTGCTTTCAGAACTTTCTACCAAATCAGTTCCTTTTACTCAGTTGTTTTATTTGATCATCCATTAGCTGTTTCTGTTCTTCTTCTCTTTTGGTATCTCTGAGTTAGCCCCGTAACCCCTGCCCTACCACTGTGGCTCTCACCCTATAGCTTAGTTGTATTAGCAAGGATAAGAGAGATTCGGAAAAGACTCAGGAGGCCTGAGAGAAGTTAGGAATGGGGATCAACAGGCACATTTTGCTAAGAAAATAAAAAACATGTGGTCTAGAAAAAGTTCATTTCAAAATGTTCATTTCTATTTTAAGTCTTGTAAGTACTCTGGGGCAACTGACTTCTGGAAATGGGAACCATTTACTTGTAAAATATTTACTCGACCTAATTCTAGGTGCTGGGTGTGTGTCTAAGGATCAGACATGGTAAGTCTCTGCTCTTATTAGGGGGAGAAAGACAATACAGAAAAAGAAAATACGAGTGGAGTTAAGTGGCAAGGGAAGGAATTAAAATGAGATGTAATGGGGAGTGGCTGAGCAGTAACTTTGTAGCGGGGTTGGGGGGAGCTTCATGGGGAAAGGGGCTTGTAAGCTGAGATGGGAATGGGAAGCTGGCCTTGTGGTTAACAAAGGGTAGAACATCGCAGAGGATGGAGCAGCTGCTGCAGAGGCCCTAGAAAAGAACAGAAAGACAAGTGAAGAAACAAACTCAGAGGGAGCCACGAAAGGTAGGCAGGGCCAGATCAGTAGGAAATAGAAGTTAGAGTGAGGGATGTTTGGGGGCGATGCTAGAGTGGTATGATTGATCTTCCATGTTGAACAGTCACTGGAACTTGAAAGCAAGGAAGATAACGAATAAACAAACGGGGGCACTATAACCCATCAATAAAAGGGAATGAGCTGTCAAGGTGAGAAAAAACAGAGCCTGAAATGCATATTGCTAGGCGAGGAAAACCAGTCTGCAAAGGCCGCATACTATATGATTCCAACTACATGGCATTCTGGAAAGGGCAAGTCTGGAAGCGAAGGTGAGGTGAATGGATGAAGCACAGAGGTTTTCTAAGGTGATGAAACTGTTCTATATGATTTTATAACATATAGAACACATGTCATTACATTTTTGTCAAAACCCACAGTCATTATGAGTGGAACTAACATACAGTAAGAACTTTAATTCATTGTTATATATCAATATCATTCAGATTGTACAGCAGTAATAGAGAAAACTCAGGGTGGGCAGTGAGAAGGTATTTGGGAACTTTCTCTGCACTTGCCATTCAATGTTTTTGTAAAACCACTTAAAAATAAGTTTTTCTAGAAGTCAATGCTGGAGAGAAGATAGGTTGCAGGATGACCTTTTTGGAGGCTTTGCTGTAGTCCAGGTGAGGGGAATGTGGCCTGGATTTGGAGACAGAGGAGAAAGGCAGGAAAGAGATGTTTTTGGAAATTGGTTCAATGGTGCTGACTAAAGACCAGGATGTGAGGGTGTAAGAGAGAATTTGGGGTCTGGTGAATGATCTGTGGTGAATGGCGATCTCCTTACTGAGTACCACTAGGAACCTCTCTGCTGATGACACACGCATTCTCACCTATCTGACACAGCCATTCAAAGGCCGGGTGAGTGGCCCTTGCCATATTCGGGTGAGGTCAAGACTGAAGATGGAGACCTGGGAGTATCAGAATATAGATGATGCATAGACCCCCAGGAGTGGATTAAATGGACTAGGAAGGGAACATGGATAGAAAGTGGGCACAGCACTGACTGGGAGCATTCCAACACAGGAAGGTGGAGCCGGCAGGAATCAGCAGAGGAGGCAGAGAAGGAGCAGTGAGGCTGGGTGGCACCCAGGAGAGGGGAGCATCAAAGAGCCAGGAGAAGAGTTGCTCTCATCCTCAAGAACTGAACCTAGGCTCAGCACTTTGAGCTGGATTCTTCACAAACACCTGTTCAGATGCGACAGATGACTCTGGGCAGCAGGCTCTCTACCTTCTCCAGTGTCAGTTCTCATGTCATCAGCAAAGGGGACACGTGTGCTTTGAATGTGCCTCCCCTGTGCACGTAGGCCTCTCCTTGGATCCTCATATTTAGCTTTTCTTTTTATTTTTGGGGGCAGGGTTCATAGAACCAGAGTAGCTTAGACCAGGGCTTGGCCAGGTATGGCCCAAGGACCCCAGTGGCTCACCTCCTGCTTTGATGCAGCCCACAGGCCAAGAATGGTTTTCACAGTTTTAGGTGGCTGCAAAAAACCCAAAAGAAGAATATTTTGTAACAGGTGAAAATAATAAGAAATTCCCATTTTTGTGTCTAAAAGCAGTTTTATTGAAACATAGCCATGCTCATTCACTTGGTATTTTCTATAGCTGCCTTTGCATTGCAATGGCAGAATGGAGTAGTTGTGTCAGAAACTACAAGGCCTGAAAATCCTAGAGGGACACCAATCTATCCCTTTACAGAAAAAAGCTTCTTGAACCCTGGTTTAGAGCATGAAGTCCACGCTACCGTGTGGACACAGGCTTCTCTATCCTCAATGTGGTCCTGTTGGACAAACTTCACCAGGAAGTCTTTCTTCTATGTGTCACCCTTATACTCTTCATAGGACTATTTTATTCAATGATTTCTTGAATTTCTGCTTGCAGCCTGACCTTGTCCCTGTTTATCATTGCACATAAACTGCCTGATGGAGCAATCCATTTGGGTAGTCCTTAAATGCAACATTTCCAGAATGGAATTAGCTACCTTCCCCTAAAACCTGTTTTATTTATTCCTTAGTGGGGTATAAAAATGTAGTTGTTCTAATAAAAATAATGTGTTTGGGTCTTATCCCAACTCCCAGCACAGAGCTACAAAAATGAGGAACTTCCTACTGATGGGACTGTCTTTGTTTTGCCCTTTTCAGCTACAGCTGAATTTATGCCAATGAGATGATACCCAGTGGCCTTTGCATAGTTGCAAGAGAAGGGCTGGCCATTCAGAAAGACCAGGCCTGTCGTTCGAGGGCTGGAGCTACAGTTCCAACCCTTCTCCTCCCACTTCTAGGAAGGGGAATTGTGTTCAAACAAGAGGCTCATGCTTTCTTCTACTTGGTGAAACCTCAAGAAAAACAGAAACAGGGAAATCCAGGAGCTTCCTGGAGGGTGACATATTCGATATATTGATGCACCTCCCAGAGAGTGGCATGGCCTGACTCCAGGGGCAGAGGCTCCTCTGCTCAGGACTTCCAGCTCGCTGTCGGTGCCTTTTCACCTAGCTGTTCATTCGTGTACTTTACCATGATGCTGTCAGTCTCCTCCATGAATCATTGTAGTGAATTATTAAGCCTGAAATGAGTTACAGGAGTCTCCAAATTTGCAGCCAAGTCAAGTGAAGTGTGGGTTGCGTGGGGACTCCATTGATGGTGTGCATCTGAAGTGAGGGCAATCTTGAAGGGACTGAGCCCCCTAACTCATAGAGTCTGTGCTAGCTCTGGATAGTGTCAGAATAGAATTAAATTGGAAGATACCAGTTAGTGTTAGAGAACTGGAGTTAAAACCTTCACCATCCAACCAGTCATCCAATGTAGAAGTCCATTAAGCTACTCAGTGACTGTCACATGCCATTAGAGTAGCATCCCAAGGGCACTCCCTAACACCAGTCTCCCCTCATCTCAGATTGAGCCACTGTTTTAATTAGTGGTCTATTAAAAGTGCAAATCTGACCCAGCCTGAAAACCATTTAAAGACTGCTTCTTCCCTCAGCAATGGACTCAGGCTTGACGTGAGTCACACATGAAGCATTTGAATGCAGATGTCTGGACTACACTCTTGTCCATTTGGAGGCCTAACCGAGGACCACCTGCAGGGTAATATGAAAGCTCTCTCCTACAGTTTTTGTGTCAGACCCTTTAAGAATTTGCTTTCAACTCTGGAATTCACGCTGATGAAAAAAATTAAATGGTAGACTTGTTGAGTTATTTGTGTTACAGGAAAATATTAATACATTTTAAACAAAAGTTTTTTATCCCGCCAGTTAAATAATACTTCATGAAATTTCATCTTTCAGAAATATTTGAAGTATCTTTATCTTGCAAATCCTCTACACCCAGTCTTTTTTGAGTTTGGGGTGTAATTTGATGGCTGATCAGAGTTTGCAGAAGCTGAGTTCGAGTGCCTAAATCTGGCTGCATCTTACCTGAGGTAAACCTTATTCCAAGACAATTTCTTTAAGCTGTCAAATGAATGCATGTCTCAGGTGATGGGAGGGGCCACCTTCAACCAAAGAAGGAACCAAGGCAGGGAACGTATCCCCAGGTTTCTGTGTTAGAATACTGCAGATGTGGTAGGATTCTGTAGCCTTTGTTATCAGTAATGTAGCTCTATAAGATGGGAATAATTCTGTAATATCTCACCCACGTGGATTATCTATTCCTATAACATTGTGAGTAATTTAAGAGCTGTTTCTATTTTAAAAGAAATCATTCACTTTATCAGCAATACACAGGTGACTTGACCTTAAACTTAGGTAATTATAATAATGAAAGAGCTAATACTGCATTCACAAGCATATGCAGACCCTCTCTCTTTGCCTATTGTCTAGAAACCATTATGCTGTGTGTAGCTTTCTTTCTGTTCCTGTTTCCTTGGACCCCTTCCAAGCTTCAGTCTGTTATTATTTAAACTCTCTCTGAATGGTGGTATGTTGGTATTTTTGTGCCCTGCCTTGTATGACTTATGGATTTTCTTTTTTCATCCTTGGTGAGATATTTTCCATATCTATTCACAACCATTATTCATTCCACATGCTGCAAATATAATGCCCACCTAATCAATCACCACTTCTGCATTTGAAAATAAAACCATCCTTTCTGTATTATATTAGGCAAATTAGTCAAATGAGTGTTTTCTAAAACTTGCTGCCTTTCTTCAGGGCCCTTGGCGCTCAGCCTGCCTTTTCTGCTGCTGCCTCCTTCTTTCTCCTCCTGTTTGCAAACAGCATCACTTCCCCTCATGGCTGCTCAAGGGGGTTCAATCCTCCAAACTTCACCATCTGCTTTGATGATCGCACATCCTTTCTTGGGAGCATCCCCCTTTCCGATGGTTCATGGGGTGCCCTGAAACTGTCAGGGGCCGAAGGCTCCCTCTCCCTCTCCCCTTTGATTGTTACTGCAACCCTTTGGACTGAAATAAAGAATCTCTGGCAGGTTTTACTTTCAGACAGCACAGCCACCATACAATCAATATTAATCATGGAGAATTACAAAATGCCATTGTTGATGGTTTGCTTGAGACAGGGTAGTAAAAAGAAAAGACAAAAAGTGGAGCAGCTTACATACTTAATTCTTTCCTTACCAGCCCACATTTTCCCTAATTTTTCCATTTTAGTATAATTTTAAGAGAGATTCCTCTTGTTTTAAGAAACTAGGGTACTTTTCTGCCAATACAGTTTTGTCAGTTAAACTTCTTTGCAAGAGAGAGGGAGGGAGGGAGAGAGAGAGGGAGGGAGAGAGAATAGTGAAGTGTAAAGCATCTGCTACTACAAGAAGTCTTTGGGCCAAAGCCTGTCAGAGGGAACTGCTAACTATTGTCCCAGCAAAGCAAATGGCTCTTAGAATCATGGTTCTTTCTAATGTATGTGTTTGTGAGCAATTAAACTTCGGTTTTAGGGAAGACTCACTACAGCATACATTATTTTAATAGACATACTGTAGTACTTTAAACCGTCTTTGCCATCTGCTCATCATGATTATAAATGCAAAAAGGACATATTTTACATTAGCATCAGAAACTCGTGTGATATTAGGAATTGAAATACCCATATAGGCCCTTTGTACAATACCGAACGCATCTGTGCTATTTTCCTTTTCTTTCCACAATGCAAATCAGAGAACGAAGATGTTTGTTCCTCATGAACTGTTTCCTGACATGGAATTTTTAGGCAAGAAATTCATTAGGAGGGGATTTTGACTTAATATCCAACTGAATATGCTTTTAAAACTATATACGCTCATGTACCTGGTTCTTGCTGGACCTATTTGACTGTCTTAGCTTCTGACTAATGAGGGAGAAAAAAGACAACATACCAAGGACAGCAAATTGACTGCAATGTTCTTTAATGTCCATCAGAGATACAATGTATAGTAAGTGTAGGGTAAGTGTTTCTTCTCTGTAAATAAACTTTAAAATATATGGGATGCAATGTATTGGTGGAACACTTTAAATAGCATTGGAAAAGCATCTGGATGGTCGTATGCTATGTTTTCATTGGCATCTTTACAGCTGGATGATCTTTCTAGAAGAAGAATAACACCACCCTAATGGTGAGGGAAGAAGGAATAAAGTACTCAGTTCTATTTTCTTAGCCAGGCCAGTTAAAGCCACCGTATAAACATATTTATACCATAAGTAATGGTAGAGACTCCCTACTAAGTAGGATTTTAGCTGGAGTCTAGAAATATTGGCAAGAGGAAGAAATGCCCATGATGAGTTAAAAGAAGTCCAACAGTAGAGTCTACCTGAAAGAATGTGTCTCCTCCCTGAGCAACAATCTTATGTATCATTTGCCTATAGACCTTAGTTCGCGCTGCATTGTGAGTTCAACAAACTTAAGATCAAAGGACCATAACTGTTCCTCACAATGGCTTAGTAACTGTATTTCTGTTTTCTTGTTTTGCCCATTGCCCATATTGGTCAATCTTGGAATGATAAAGGTATGTGTTATAGGATGGAAATGTTACCTGTAAGTGAAAATCAAATGTACAAATCATTAGCAGTGGGGGACGGGAGCTCTGATCAACTCTGCCACCAGGTAAATACCACCTGAGGTGACTGTCCCAACCCAGAACCAAAACTCAGGACAGCTACTTGAGACGGAAAGCCACTGCTTTTCTTCTCTGAGAGAGAGAGAGAGAAAGAAAGAGAGAGAGAGAGGCAGAGGCAGAGACAGAGACAGACAGAGACAGACAGACAGAGCAAGACAGAGAGACAGAGAGGGATCAAGCATTTCCAGCTCCCCTTGGTGTAGCCCAACCGTGTAATTGTGTGGGAACCTGCCTGGTTGGTCTATTATACAAGACCTGAATTTCCCGAGACCCAACTTCATAAACATGTATTGAGCCAACCTAACCTCAAGACCGATTTCCTGGAAGCACCACATTCTTCATGTTACTCCTGCTCAAGAACCTCAAGGGCCTTCACAGCTGATGTCTGAAGCTTCTGTTCCTAGCTCTGCTCCCTCTCATTCTAATTTCAGGACTTGTCCTGTCTGTCTTCTGGGCCCTTCTGCTCCCCTAGAGGAGGAGGGGGCACATCTCCCACGTGGCCTGTGAGGCTCTGGGGGCTGCATGTCAGGGCCTCTCTGGGTAAAGACATCACTTCCACATCTTCCCGCAGCAATACATGTTGGCTTAGGAACCTGCTAGGTGTTCTCCTTGAATTTCAACAGAAAGCAAAACCCACATTCGGCGGAGTCCATCTGGGTTTCTATCATCTTGCACTCTCCCTTAACCACGGGCCACGACTGAGAGACACTGGGTCCTTTCTCGTGTGTCTTCCTTCAGGCTTGTCTCCTTCAAACTTCCCATGCCTCCACTTGGCCCTCACCTCCCTGTCCTTCTTGACAGCATCTTTCTCCTTCCACATTTTAGGACCCTCTCTTATTCCCACATCTCCCTCATCCTCTTGCGGATAATTGTAAAAACTTGGGTCCTTTAACCTTGGGCCACTCAAATCCATTGATCATTTCTTTCTCCAACCGAGGTCGGCCTTTCACAAGTGACAGTGACTTTCATAACTCTGGACTTCAAATAGTAAGGAAGCAACCATGGGCCCCAAATTCAGGGCTGAATTCTGTCCTTCCCTAGAAGAAGAATTAGTTCAGCTCTGAGGGATGGAGGATTTCAAAACATCAAGAATTTGGAGGAATAAAAATTCCCCAGGATGACACTTTAAAGTACAAATTTATTTCACATGCATTTATTTTATCTAGCCCAAATTTCATCTCTGCTGTCCACACTGATTAGAAGTGACTTCTATCACATCTCAACTCCCTACAGCAAGTATGTAGCCCTCACACTGGGGCCAGAGAGTCTTGTCTACAGCTACATTTTCTTTATCTCTTCAAAGAGACGGTAATCCTACTCTCCTTCCCCATGCAGGATGAAACACCTTTTCACATCTGTTTAATGGGAATGTGTGATTGTTAATACACGTGCAAGCCAAGAGGAGCACCGTGTCCTTGTCCTTGGTACACAGGCTCCTGGCATCTCCTGGGGCTGTCTTTGTTTGTCATATGGTGCCCAGGTGATGCCCATAACATGACAGCTGGGCAGGGAGGGAGTCTGTGACCAGTCTAAGTCTTGTCTCTTACACTTTGTCCTGTTCTTTGGACCTGTAGATAGCCTGACATTCAGTTCCCTAGCAGTATGTCATTGCCTACTAACTTCTGAATTTGATTTTTGGGTAGTGAGTAGAATTACTAAAAGGAGAAGGTTTATCATTAAGGAATATGAACCTCTCATCAATGTGGTCTTCTAAAGGCCCCAAATTTGAAAACGGGAGAAGGACTGAATGAATAAATACTGCACACTGGTGACAACATAAATGAACACAGTTCTATCACTGTGAGATTTTATCATGTTTAATGTAAACACTGTAAGTAAAATATTGCTTTAAGTGCTCTAAATTGTTACTCCAATTGAAAAAACATTCCTGCACCTGGCTACTAGAAATTAAGTGATACAAAAGATTAAATGCAAAAGGCAAATTTCTTTCTTCCCTCTCACAGAAACAGCTTCCAGCTAATCCTTCCAGAAAATCCCTATGCATATACAAGGTGTATATATGTAGGTATACAATCTGCATTTATATGAACTCTTTCCCTTCCAGAAAGTGAGCTTTCTTTATACTGCATACTGTTGTGAATCATTCAGCAATGACTCTATTTACTCAGGAGTGAATCTTCTACTCACTCCAGCATCAATATGGACAGCTGTCACCTATGCCTTTAAATTAGTATTTCCTATTGCACTGTCTGAATGTTCTATAACTCATTTAATAAATTTCTCTTTTTACATTGGGGCACAATTATACGATTAGTAAAGCACAGTTACAGAATAACAAACTTACAGACATGTTATAGCAAGTTAAAAGCAAATAGTAGCCTCTGCCTAGACTCTTGCTGTCTGTGACATAAACACCCTGCTGAATTTGGTCAGCTTTGACTGGGTCCAGCTGCCTTTCTTCCAATAATGCACCAGGCCAATTGACTAGTCTCAGCCTATGTTTCCCTTAATTAAGAAAATATATTGCTGATAACTGGCTTCAAGAACTTTGGTTGGGGTGAAGTAACCCAGTCAAAGATACTTTTTTTTATTTATTTAAGAGAAAATGGACACAGAAGAGAGAAACAAAAAGCAAAAAACAAAACAAAACAAAAAAATAAACAACAACAACAAATCTGATACAATAACAGACAGCAGTTGCAATATTGCATATCATTACCTTCAAAGGGGTTGTTCAGATTAACAGATATAGACATGTAAAATTGATCTAATCATGAGTATTAACTGTCCTTTTTCAATAGCTAATGTATTTAGTAATATAGTCATTTTAACTGTCCTGTGTATACCTATTTATAAATTTATGGCTTTTTCCTTTTCCATTCCTTCCTTCCTCCTTTCCCCTTAGAGTACCTCTTGTTGTCATTAAAATAACCTCCCATATCATCAGGCCTGATATAATCAAACAAAATAGTTCAGAATAAAACCAATAAAGAATAAAAGAATGGTCACAGAAAAGAGAAACAAAAAGCTAAAGGGACCAACAAACAACAACAACAGATCTGATACTGTAACATTATAGGTTTACAAACTGAGATGATTGGAATTTTACAGTTGTTGTAACATTGTATATTGTTACCTTCAAGGGGGTTGCTCAGGTTGACAGACATAGACATGCAAAATTGATCTAATCATATGAGTATCAACTATTCTTTCTCACCAGTTAATGCATTTAGTAGTATAGTCTTTTTAACCATCTTATGTATACCCTCATATAAATCTATGTCTTTTTCCTTTTCTCTTCCTTCCTTCCTCCTATTCCCTTGTAATACCTCTTACAGTCTTCAAAATAATTGCCCTTACCATCAGGTCTAATATAATCGAACAAAATAGTACTGAATAAATCCAATAACAAATACAACAATGGAAGCAATACATAGTAATACAACATTGATTTCTATAATGCCTCATATTATCTTCTAGGCACTTGCCTATATCATCTGTCATAATACAATCAAATAAACCAGTGCTCGCTTTGGCAGCACATATACAATCAAATAAACCAAAATAGGTTAAAATCCCTCAAAACAGAACAGTGAAAGCAATACTAGGTTTCAAAACAAGGTGGTCGAATATCAATAAAGGCTACCCTAATATATTTTATCTTTAAAATAGCTGTCTTTGTCATCATATATAATAAAGTTAAGCAGGTCGAGGTAGAATAAGATTAAACTAAACAGCTCATTGAAAACAATACTGGACTCAAATCCCAGTGATGGGTTATTCATTTGTCTGCTCCGCTCGGTGATATCCCTCTGCTGCTATTTCTGGAGCTGTGGACTTTTTTATCTCTCTCTAGAATGTCCTTCAGTATTCTTTGTAGGGTTGGCTTGGTGTTCACAAATTCCTTTAGTTGTTCTTTGTCGTGGAAGTATCTTGTTTCTCTGTTAATTTTGAAAAATAATTTTGCAGGGTACATCAATGTGGATTGGAAGTTATTTTCTTTCAGGGCTTGAAATACTTCACTCCAAGCTCTTCTTGACCTGATGGTTTGTGTTGAGAAGTCTGTTATGATTCTGATGGGTTTTCCTTTGTAGGTGATCTGTTTTGTTTTGTTTTGTTTTTTCCTCTAATAGCTTTTAATATTTTGTTTTTGTGTTGAATTTCTGGCATCTTGATTATTATATATCTGGGTGTAGGTATATTTTGGTCACGTTTAGCTGGAGTCCTATATGCTTCACTTATCTGAAAGTCACTTCCTGTTCCAATGCTTAGAAAGTTTTCTGAAATTATTTCTGTAAATAAGCCTTTAATTTGATTTGTATTGACCCCCGCTTTTTCACTTACACCTTTTATTCTTAAATTATATTTCTTTGGGTTGTCTTGCAGCCATTGTATTGTTACTTCCAGGTTTCTTATTATTTTTAAGAGATCTTTCCTTTCTCAATCCCAGGCTTCAAACCTGTCTTCCAGGTTTGAAAGTCTATCTTTAGTTTCCTTCAGGTGGTTCTGCCAACTTTCATTGGAGTTTTTGATTTCCTGGTAGTCTCTTTGAATCTGTTTCATGCATTCTAAATCTTTTTTTTATTATTCATTCCAGATTTCCCTCGTTTTCCTATGCTCCATTTTTTCTTCTATGTCTCCTTTAGGGATGCCTAGTGATTCTTTTATTAAGTTTTTCATTTCTTCTTTTAGTTGGGCTAATAGTTCTGCTCTAATTTCTTTTATGGCTTCATGGAGTTGTTTCTTTACTTCAGTTGTCATCACCTCAGAGACATTAGCTGTAGGACTCCCAACCTCTTCTTCATTTGCTTCTCCTGGATTTGTTCTGTTTGAATGGGAGGCCAGAGACTGCCCCCTACCTCTTTGTCTTGGCATTTTCCTGGGTTGTTTAGGGGTCTTGTGATTTCTCTGGAGTGAGCCCGTGCTGGTCTGCTGCCTTTCCCCAGCCTGTCTCGGCTCCGCCGATGTCTGGCACAGTGCACTGGGGTGGGATGGCTGCCTGGGAACCTGGGCCAGTTGTCCGTGAAACTTCTCCTATCACCCCTAGGGCATGTGTGGGGCCATGGTCACTGGACCTAGCCAGTCACTTGCCGGGACCTTCCAGGCTCGGTCAGAGCAATTTCTGTGGGACTGTGCCCAATTAGGTGCGGTTCTGGTCCCAAGATGGTTGCTAGTCCCTTACTCTCCCTCGTGGGGGTGGGGGGGTGTTTGGAGTTTGTCGCACTCACCAGCCTTAGTCCACTCCACAATCACTGTCTCTGCTGTAGCCGCCACAGCTGCAGCACTTAAATCGCGCATTCCCAGGTTGCAGCAGTGGGTTTGGCTCCTGTCAGAGGTGCCGCCAGCCTCTTCCTTTGTTTGGTTACTTCTTTTTACTATTTCTGTGGGCTTTGATTCTCATTTTAGATTCTTCCTGGGTCCAGAGGACCCACCTCCCTCTTTTTTGTCTTCTCTTTGTTGTTATATTCCGGCATTTGGATGGTAATTTTTAGGGAGGCTACTTATCCTGCTGTTTACTGTTCCGCCACCTTGTCTTCAGACTCAAAGATACTTTTTAACTCTGCTTGCTCTGCTTGAACTCCCCCTCTTCATTCCCAGGATGTTTCTATGTTATGATAAACAATTTCTTTCAAGCAAATGTATTTAGAGTTAGTATACCTGGTAATATATGACTTAATTCAATCCATGTAACCAATCATGTCATGTCTCATACTTCCTGTTTGCAAACTGAACCCCAAACTGCCTCAGTGCAGATGATTTGGAACTGAGATTCCCATTAGCCCACTAGCATAATAAACAAGTTGCCTTCTAGATTCCCTGCTGCAAAAAGTCTTCCATTTGTTTTGATACTGTTTTTTCTGTAACATTAAGAACATTTAGATCAGCTACATTAACAAGAATTTATTAACAAAATTAATGAAATTCCCTAAGCGAATATGAAACTGAGAAAGCCAAATTTATGCTAAATTTCAATGGGCTCAAACTACCACATTCTGCATCACTAGAGGACCCTGGGAGGAGGTGGTCCCCTGCTCTTCTCTGGGCAGTGGGGGGGGGGATGGGAATGGGCATGAGAGTGGGTAACCGTTTCCCAGATTATGAGGGTCATAGCAGCCCTCAAGGCTTCTATGAGTCCTGTTCTGTCTGAGTTCCCTTGACTAGGTCTTGTTTAACTGAGTCCTCCCTAACACCTCCCCTTTTCTGGCCCAGCTGCTGTACTTGTCAGACCCATGGAATTTGTGTGACCTGCCACCTCTGTCCTCAGACCACTCAGGTCTGCTCTGCTAACTGCCCAGGCCTCCCTTCTCAACCCACTTGCTGTGGCTCACATTTGTGGATCCACAGGCTCCCTTGTCCACTTCCCACATTTGGAGAATGTTGCTTCTCTGAGGTTCTGATCTCCTCACCTTTGCAGGGTCCCAACCTGTCCAGACAGCTCTCCCAGGGCCTCCTTTGCTGGCTCCTCCTATGCTGTCTGAAGTGTCCGAAGACCTCAGGGCTCAAAAAGGAGTGATACCTGCTTCTCTCTCAAGATGGCTGAACTAATGCCACCACTCACCAAACTGACTGAGGAAAACACCCTGCACTTATCCTTGACCCCCTCTCTCTGTCTTACATCAGGCCTCATGCAGCCCCATCCATTCTCTGCTTCCTGTCACTGGTCTGAGTGTGTTGAGAATAAGGAAAAGCAGCATGGAAACAACTAGCCCAAGGAATACAGTATGGCTGGCACTGACAGTTTGAAAGCTGGTGCACTTCACAAGCTTTTGAAGTTATGATTTGAACAAAATCCCATTGAATCACTAGCCCCTTTGCTTTGGGTGGGGAGAAAAGGCCAAAGGCTAAGGGGCCTGTGCAGATCCCCCACTACCTAACATGGCAACTACGTGTCACAAGTGGCTCTTGAGCCCTTGAACTGTAGCTACTCCTTCTGAATGGAGAACCCTATGAGCCTGAAATGCACACCAAATTTCAAAAACTTAGGGTAACAGCAACAACAAAGAACGTAAAACATCTCAATAAGTCCACTGGTATGTTAAGTTGACTGTTATGTTAAAATTTTTGAGTTGACTATGTATGACTGACTATGTGTGTTTAAATTGACTATAAAATTGTTGAGTTAAATAAAATATGTTCCTAATATTTTATAACAATTTATTTTATCTATTTCATCTTTTTTAATGTGTTCTAGAAAATTAAAAATTACCTGTATGACTTGTATTATGTTTTTAGTAGATAGCACTGACCTAGAAAGTCTAATGATTGAGTTTTTACATTTCACTGACACAATATCCTGGAACATCAATTCCTGAGAAGTTTCCACGGTTTAAGAAATTTTCAGGACATGAAAACTCCAGTGTTATAATAGTCTCCAGTCCAGAGCCCCAGTGGAGACACAGCTTTGTCCTTAAGAAGGAATTGAATTTTTGAAAATGATCTGTTACACCTGGCATGATGGTGCACGCCCACAATCCCAGCATTCTGGGGCTGAGGTAGGAGGGTTGCTGTGAGTTTGAGGCCAGCCTGAGCTACAAAGTGAGTTTAAGGCCAGCCTGCACTGCAGAGTGAGACCCTGTCTCAAAAAGTAAATAAATAAATAAGTAGTATCTGAATATTTACTTAACAAACATCAATTAAGCACCTACTATATTTGCTTGATACAGCTAGACAGTGATGCTTGTAGAGGTGAACAGGAAAAACTCCTTATCTTAAGAGGTTTATCACACATCCAAAAGAATTATCCTAGTAATATTTCTATTATTCTAATAAAGGGTTGTACAAAGTATGAGGAGTGCTCATTTATTTGTTGCCAGGCCTGATCAATGAAGTAGGTAATTAAGCTGGGATTCCAGTTTATAAGGTGAGATACTGATGATCTCTCATGCCTTATAAACCAGATGGGCCAAAATTTGAGAAATTTTATCACTCTCATTTATTTCAGTAATGTATACTTTAGCCTGCCAAGGTAACCGCACTGAAAAAGACAATGCTTGTTTTTTGTTTGTTTTTGTAGTGCTGGACAATTGGACCCAGAGCCTCTAGCATGCTAAATAAATGTTCTACCACTGAGCTAGACCCCTAGCCTGACAAGGCTTGTTTTACATTTGATGTATTTGCATGTTTGTGCAAATAAAGTCCTATACCCAATCCCTGCACCAACACCTCTTCCTCAGCCTAGTGTTCCTGTGACCCAGCCAGGCTGGTTCCGAGTGGGGAGGAGGGGTGGCCATGGATGGGACCTGGGCCACCTTGTAGGAAATTCTCAGTGAGCTTGAATGGGAGCCAGTAATAGTTGCCTCTGTGGTTCCGCCTCCCCTTAGAGCAATGCGGATAGTGGCCAGGTGTCCTTTAATCCGGGCCACTGCAACCTGTTCAATTATTGCACAGCCAGGAAACTTCTGTTATCCCAATCAATACCCAGTATGTGAAATTCAAGGGAACTTTATGTAGCCTCCTACTGTATACTTCGTAATCAGTTCTATTTAAATGAAAATGTTTTGAAAGCGGGGTTATGTTGGTGATTGAGACAGACTAGGAAACACCTCTGCTGCGTCTTGCCAGTAAGAGGCACACCGTAACAGCGGGCTCTGTCCAGATAGGGAAGGATAAGTAGAACCAAGCTTTGTGGCCCAGGATTACAGACTTATCTGGTTGATATACAGTCACACAAACATTTTCTCACGTCACTAAATGGCCATAACACTGTACAGAGAGCGGCTGGTCAACTCCAGTGCAAACCATTAACCACATTAGAGAAAATAGCTCTGGAGAGGTATCGCTCAATGGTTTTAACTTCAAAAAATGTCATGAGAAGAGCCACAAATTATTATTGCTGACAATTTGTACAATTTGTCCCTGGTGAAATGTGTGTGTCCCTACACTGCATCATTTTACATAACAATATGAAATATTAAAAGGGAAAAACGTTTTGTAATAAACAGCAGTTTTGCTGATTGCGGCTGATTATGTTAAGCAGCTTGTACCGTGGGTGTCAGAGGAGACTTAATAGCTCCTATAACTAATCTTCACGACTGACCTCTCTCCTCTGCTGATGAAGCCTATTCAAAAACCGGCTGCCCTTTGCTCATTTGCAGATCGTACGTTTCTGAACTGTTTTGATCATGCATATATTTGCTAAAGTTGTGTACAGGATTTGTGTGCCCGCGCGTGCGTGTGTGTGTGTGTTTAAAAATATATAATGCATGAAGAAAGATTACTCCCAGGGCTGTCTTATGCATTATTAAAAGAAGAAACAAACTACACAAGCTGTAAGATGATGCATATTTACAGCATTCTCATCAGACATCAACATGTCTTTAACTGTAGCTGGAGACTGACTATTCATCTAGGAAGAGGACCCATGTGAGGGAATATGGTGCTGAATTCTTTTACTCCAAAAATAAAGGGCAGGATGTCTTCCTGGGGATGAACGCTGTCTTGGTCATTCCATCAGCCTCAATGGCCGGTACTTAGAAGCAAAGTGCTATTCAATCATGAAGCAATTTCATTTTTCTGATAAAAGTTTTTGACTTAAATGAGATTTCCTAGAGAACATTTCAGAGTGTGGAGAAATCCTCCATCCCCTCGGTAAGTGCGGATAAATATGTAAGTGCCGATGCCTAAGTGTCTGTAATTCACAGTTTGTTCATCCTCCTTTCCCCAATCCGGAGATGTTTACAGAACCGCGGGGGAAATGTGTGGGAGGGTGAAAGCAAAGCTTTCAGAGCCCAGAGGCGATTGGTTTACCCCAGATTATGCAAATCTGGTCATCCCAGGGAAATAGACACAAAGAGAGTGGGAAAAATCGACCATTCAAGAAGTAAAGTGTATCATATGACTTGCCAGGGAAAGGGGTAGACTTGGAACAACAAGGTCACAAAAAAGTGCAGCTTTCCATGAGACAAGCAGCGGCTGAGGCAGCCTGATAAATACTTCCTGCAGGATTTGAAGCAGGTTGCCACCAGCAAAACAAAAGTCCCTAGGGGGCAGTACATAATTAACAATTGGAAGATATGGGCGCATGCCATTGTCTCAAAGGGAGCCAGGGACTCCTGCCCCGCAAAGCACAGAACCCAGGTTCCTATATTAATCTCACAATCCCCCCATAAACGAACCTGTTTCCCCCAGAGGTGCTGTGGACGCCTTTGCTCTGGCTGGTGAATGTGTCCTGGCTGATGGTGATTTTATATCTGCACCACCAAATCTGTTCCTCTCATTTCTAGGAAAGCCCTGTCTTGGTTAGGAAAGCAAACAATTTTTTTTCTCTTAACAAAGAAACAAATAAAATCAAGACTAAGAGAAGAATGTCATGTAGATAGGGTGATTGTCCACGTCTTTAAAGACTTGAAATGGTGACTATTTCTGAAAACAACTGTCCTTCAACTAAATTGGACCCACAAACAACAACAAAAGCTCAGAAGAGATCATGATTGGGGGAGAGAAGTCACACAGAGATTTAGGTGTGGTTTGAAGTTTACCTTGTTTTGTTTCAAGATATTGGATTTTGGAGGGAGGAAGAAGCTAATTGGCAGAAGGAAAGGACAGGACAAGGAAACACTAGCCCTTTCATCTTGGGGTGGAGTTGGCATTCTTTCAAGAGAAACCAGTTATGTTTTCTAAGACGCAGACCCAGGACAGCACCATTTCAAGTTTGCTCAGCAGCTGAATCTTTGAAGCAGTGTGGGCCACCGCTCAGAGCTGTGGATTTGGGGCAAGAAGCCCAAATTTCCCACTGTGACACAGAAACCGCGTGCTCCTCAGGAAGTTGCTTAGCTTCTTTGTGTCTTGGTTCCTTCAATTGCAAACTGACTTCAGATCACTTGCCACCTGCCTACCTAATCAGAATATTGTGAGGGTTAATGAGATTGCACTTGCAAAGTGATTGCCTCATCATATAACTCCAAAGTATTATTATTCATCATAAAGACACAGCTGCAATATTGTATATTGTTACATACCAGACGCCATGCTTCTATTTTTAGCAACCTTGAAATGAGGGTGTCTTGGAATTATACAGTGGAGGGGACCTGACGATACTACCTGCCTCAGCGTTGCTCTGGGCTGATGGATGTCTAACTGCCCGAGAGGGCTGCAGTTCAGTCTCATTCATACATCGAAAGCAGCAAACTCCTCGAGTCTCCCTTCAGAGGAAAGTCCAGTGTTGTCATTCTCATGGTGAAGAGTTATTGCTGAAGTCTGAATTCTCCCTTCTGTTTTACTAAAATCGTTGCTTTCTTCTGTGGATAGACACATTCATCTTCACATAGTGATCTCAAGGGTAGAAGCCAGGTCCTGTGATACTTGCGTTCTCCACACCACCTCATGGTAAGGCAGCACAGAGCACACACTCAGGGAGTGTGCGTTAGACCGCGTTCAATCATTTGTAACCACATGAGCCAAAGGAACGCTGCTCCCGGCACATTCCACACCGAGCCAAGTCCTGCAGACCTGGCCTGGAGGGTGACATCGATCCAGGATTCTTGGGCGAAGGGACAATGTGGCGGTGTGTGTATGCCCATCCTTTGGAACTAAAATTGCACTCCAAGCTTCTTCTCCTGGTTTCTAAAAGCCCTATTGGTCGGGCTAGTAGCTGATACTTGTGCCCTCACTTTGTATGTTGGAAGGTTAACCTTCAAGGTGATGGTACGAGGAGTTGGGGTTTTGGGGAACTAAATATGTCCTGAGGGTGACGTCCACATGTCAGAGCACAGAATATTTATCCGGTCTCTGTTGTGTTTCCTGGCACACAATTAGTAAAATCCTTGAAATCTCCAAAGCAATAGTTTTTTTTTCTGTGCTGAGGGCAGCCTTGAGGTAACCTCAGCATGGAGACTGGTCATTGGAAAGCCCAAAGACCCCACCTCCAGCGGCTGATTCATAAACTGATCTCCACTGACTGAGGATTTTCTCAGCCTTGTCCATACAATGACACCTCCACTAAACCCAAAAGGCCGGGGGTGGAGAGTTCTCGGATAGCTGGACCCAGGAGGTCTCTGGAGGGTTGGGAGAGGGCATGGAAGCACTGCACCCCTTTCCCTATACCTTTTTCTATGGATCTCTTTATTTACAGTCATTGTAAGAACCTTTATAATAAACCCATAAGTTTAAGTGTTTCCTGGAGTTCTGTGAGTGACTCAAACACATTAACTCAACCCAAGAAGGACGGTGAGGACTTAGGGCCATCTACCTAAAAGCACAGGTAGAAAAGCCTGAGGCCTGAGACTGGCATCTAAAGAACAGGATGCAAACAGGGTGCTCAACCTATGGGATCTGACACTGTCTGCAGGGAGATGGCGTCGAATGAATTGGATTGGAGGAAGCCCAGCTGGTGTGTTGCAGCAGAATCGCTTGCTTGCTTGTTGTGTGGGAAAATGCCACACACGACTGATGTCAGAAGTGATCTGTGCTGTGAGAACACAGTAGGAGGAACCTGAGTTTGAGCTGGCTTCCTGTCTATGTCAACTTGGGGATCAGGGCCCTTATGAGAAGACACAGGCAGCTTGCTTCCTCTCTGTCTCGGCTCCCCACCATGGGAGGACGCTGCAAGCCTTATTTGTTCTTTCCTCTTATTCTAATAACCTTAAAAATAATCAATCACCTCATCATTGTTTCTTCCAAAGCCTCACAGTGATGGAGATATAAATCAATCACTTGTATTTGTTCAGTGCTTAACATTGACAAATACAAGTAATCTCACAAAAACATGACTAAGTAAGGATGCATCCTGTTACAGGTTTAAAAAAAAAAAGAAAGACTCAGGCATTGTAAGTAGCTCACCTAAGTGTTTATCCTGAACCTAAGTGCTAGGATGAAAATGGAAACCCAGGGTCTAATTTTCTTTCAACATGATTTACCATTATTATTATTGTTGTTGTTGCGGCTGTTGGATATTAGGGATTGAACGCAGTACCTTTGCACTAAGCTGCATCCTAACCCTATTTATTTATTTGTGCATTTATTTACTTCTGTTACAGGGTCATATTAAGCTAAGCTGCCCAGGTTGGGCTTAAACTTGGGATCTTCCTGCCTCAGCCTTATAGACTATTGAGATTACAGGCCTGCACCAACATGGCTGGTTAAGATTTAAGGTTGTAAGTGATTCTTCCCAAGTTATAAATTTCCAGATCTTCAGGGACCTCATCATATTTAGTGGGTAGTGTGTACAGCTGAGCCCAGGATCTAGTTCAGAGTCTGTTTGTACTCCCTCCTTCTTTTGAGTCAAAGCTTCTCCAGGCCTCAGTTTTGCTTGAAAACTTAGATCATGGATCCCTGGCATTCCCAGGTTGTCTCTAAGACTGGAGAGCAAGGAGGAAGTGGTCAGTTGGGCTCTCTGCATTAGGGGAAGGAGTGGGAACCCCGTCGTAGGAGATATTAGGGTATCATTGTGGTTTAAATCACAGTCTCATCATCTCCCTGTTTTTATAACTACTATGATCCCAAGGGATGGCCTAAAGAGCCTGTCTTCGTTCATACAGTCCTTGAGATCTCTTTCCACTATTTCAGCAAGGATAAGGTTGTTAGTGTTTTTATAGTCCAAATAATTTAAAGAAGTTAACTTGGAATTGCCAGATCTGAGTTAGAGAGTGGGTTATTTCCTTCCTTCCTGAGTCCTGTGAATGTGTCCCTGACCTGCCTCAGGGCCATAAAAATGGAGAGATGCATACAGAGAGAGACCCACATCCCTGGTGCTGGTCTGTGTTGCTTGTCTTTGCAAAGTATAGGGCTGCAAGTGGGAAGAAAAGAGTGTCAACGAGAAATGCCACTGCCTTCATTATAAGCATTTATTCTTGGAAAATCCACCAACTTCCAAAAGCAGCCTCCCCTGGCCCTATAAATCTGATTTTCCCTACAGCTGAATAAAGAAATCTGCTCTTCCCCTCTCCTTTCTGTTCACAGTCAGCCATCTCTTCCAAGGCCCGAAGGTTCTGATGTCACACCACTAGAGGGGCCACAAGTGCCTACATTTCAGGCTTACTTGCCAGAGCTGCCCTGTCTACCCCGACACCAGTGTCAAAGTGCCTGGGGCCAAGCAGAGATCAGTCAAGAATCACTGTGACGCTGTGTTGTTAACATTAACATTTCTTAACATGAATATCAATAGGAATAATCCTAAATTCTTCCCAAGTGCTTCCTCGGACCAGTCATGGTACTGACACTAAACTCTGGACACATAGTACTTCGTTAGACAGCTATCATTTCCATTTTCCAAATGGAAAAACCCTGATGCTTGGAAAGTTAAAACAAATGTCCAAAGACCTGCAGCTGGCACATGGCAGCTGGCACCTGGCTGAGCAGGAGCTGTAGCCACCAGAGGATGAAAGTCACAGGGGTGAGCCCAGAGGATGAAGTCCTTGGCGCCAGTGAGCTGGGTGCTCTTCCAGAACAGCAGTGGCCCAAGGTCATGGGTTCCAGATGCTCAGCAGCTCCGAGGTCACCTCAGAGTGAGCCCAAAGGTCCTGAGCCTTGAGAAAGACATGATGTTATTTCAGGGCATCTGTGGACTGCTGTAGACTGCTTCTGAACCTTGGTACTTGCAATTGCCGCCTCATGATGCTCATCAGACAGTGTTCCCACCCCACCCGCTCTAGTCTGGTGTGGTAAGTCTAGGGCTGCTTGGGGAGAGGGCTGGGATGGGGAATAAGGAACTGCTGTTGATCACCTTACCCATCTTGACTGTTGGTTTCTCGTGGTATCCTTAACTGTGACACAGTGAGATTTCTGGGAAGCCTGATATCCACTTCCCCAAAACTCTTGGGGGACACTGTTCTCCTCAGAATGGCTAGGACAAAAGCATACACTTTCAGGGTCAAATAAACATGCCCCTAAGCCAATGCACTGTCCCTGGACACAAACTTCTCATGCACGACCCAGTGCAGTCTGCATTCTTGTGTAAAAGAGGGACAGGAAGATGTTCTAGCAGGTGAGATCTCCTCTCATGCTCTTCACATGCTCTTGTTTCAGTGAGGATGGGATAGCAATTAATGGTAGAACAAAGGCAGTGTTGGCCTCTGAACCTGGCTCACTTTCCCATCCTCAAGAACTGAATTAAAGTACCCTCTTGCTGAGTTTTATACACAGAATATCTGCTTGGAGTTACTGATAAACTTGGAGGATCCAAGCTCCAAAGTTGTGGGGATCCAAAGAAAACCAGAGGCTCACTTAGGACCCAAATGATTCATCGCTGGAACATTGTCCATTTGCTCAGCTCCCTGGGAGTCCGGGGAAGTTTTCGATGGATGGATCAGAGGGGGATATGATGAAAAGGAAACACTTTCAACCATGAGGACAAGATACAATTCTCTGCTCTTTTGGCTCTTTGTATTTCAGATGCAGTGACTTTCTTTGGATCCTTTCAGAGTCCTGTAGTCTAATAAAAGTTGTGCAAGGCCTCCTGTGTAGGCCACACAGATGCTAAGCCTCTGCTTTATCTTCTTACAGACATGATTATTGTGGGAGGGGCCTTTTTGTCTTTTAGTTTTAAAATCCAAGCCATGAATTACTTAATGACCAGCACCCTTAGGTGATTTCGTCATTGGGTGAAGATTATGAAATGTGCTTCACAAACCTAGTCTGCATAGGTTAAGCCCTTGGTCTCTTGATGCATCCCTCACTGGAGAAAGGACAGCACTTTCGATAAATTGTTCTAAGGAAATTGGGTATCTGGATGCAGAAGAACGGAACTAGGTCTCTATATTTCTCAGCAGCTACAAAAATCAACTCAAAATAGATCAAAGACTTAAACATAAGACAGGAAACAATGAAAATACTAGAAAAAAAAAAGTAAGGGAAACACTTCGGGACATTGCATGGTCAAGGATTTTTTGGACAAGGCCCTGAAAGCTTGAGGAATAGACAAATTGAATTACATCAAACTAAAAAGCTTCTTTACAGAGAAATAATTACAAGAGTAAAGAGAAAATCTACAGACTGGGAGAACATATTTGCACAAAATTATACATCTGACAAGGGCTTAATATCTAGGATATATGAAGAACTCCAAAATTCAATAGCAATCCCCCCAAATAACCCAATTAAAAATGAATAGTAGGCCTAAACAGATATTTCTCAAAAGAAGATATACAAATGGCCACATACATATGAAAAAGATGCTCATCACTGCCAATCATCAGGAAAATGCAAATCAAAATCACAAGGAGCTGTCACTTAACACCTCTAAAAATAGCTATTATCAAAAAAATAAAATATAACAAGTACTGGCAAAGACATGGGGAAAAAAGGAACTCTTGCTCACTGCTGGTAGGGTTGTAAAGTAGTATGGCCATTTTGGAAAACAGTATACTCTATTATCAGCATTCCTATTACTGAATATATATCCAAAGAAAATGCAGTCTGTGTGTTGAAGAGACTTCTGCATTCCCATGTTAACTGCAGTGCTGTTCACAATAGTCAAGATAATGAATCAAACTGCATATTCATCAACTGATGAATGGATGAAGAAAATACGGTACAAATATACAATGAATACTATTCGGTCATAAAAAGAAGGAAATTCTGTCATTTGTGACAACAGGGATGGAACTGAAGATCATTATATTAAATGAAATAAGCCAGGTACACAATGACAAGTAACACATGACGTCACTTATGCGTGGAATGAAAAGAAGTTGTCCTCAGAGAAGCTGAGAGTGGAGTATTGGTTAGCAGGTGCTGGGGGAGTGCCAGGTCAGGAGGGCTGGGGAAAAGCTGATATCATATTTTTTCTGGCTTTAAATTGATAAAGTTAGAGTGGCTCTTGCTTCAGTTCATCAAGCATTTATTTAGCAGTATCTGTGTGCTGTCAAGGATACAAGGATGAGGAAAACCCTGTTCTTGTCCTCAGTAATTTTATAATTTTATAAAGATGAGACAAATGGGAAGAGAAACATAATATGAAGCAGAAAATGATGAGCACTTCCACAGGAAGAGCAAAGGAGAGAGAGGTCACATTGCACAGGGAAGACAGGCAGAGGCATGTGTTTTGAGATGGGTCTTAGTTGAGGTGGAGATATGAAATACATTAGGATTGTGGGAAGAAGGAATGCTCTGAGAAAATGTGTAGGGTGGGGATGTCCAGTGGCCCCCAAATTGCTGAATGGGATCTAGTTTAGAGCATTTCATGACTGCCTAGAATCCTAGGTAGATGAGTTTCTTGTTAAGAGATGATTCACACGGTACAATTCGTTCTTTCAAAGTATACAATTTACTGATTTTCAGTATATTCACAGACTTATGCAATCATCACCACGATCTAATTCCAGAATGTTTTCATCACCCTCTCTCAAGCCCCATAGCTATTATTCCCCATTCTCCTCTCCCTCGGACCCTGGCTATTACTAGTCTACTCCTTGACTGTATGGACAGGGTGGATGATTTGCATGTAATTCGATAGGCAGTAGGGAACTACTACTGATTTTAATTGAGATGAAATTCACACACAGTGAAATTCACGGAGTTTAAATGTATACCTCAATGAGTTCTGGCAGTAGTTCATTCTTTTTATTGCTAAATAGTATGAATGTGCCACATTTGTTTTTCTACCCATTTGTCAATGGACTCAAATGAGTTATTTTCAGTTTAAGAGAAACTGTAAAGAGAGCAGTTGTGAACTTTCTCATCTACTTTGATTTAGGAAGTGTTAAATACCTTGGGCTGGAATTGCTGGTCAGAGAGTTACATTTTTTTGTTTTTGTTTATGCGTTGTAAGAACATGATCCTTCAGGGCTGAACTTTGAGGAAAAGCAGTATGTGGGAAGAATTAAGAATGAAATTTAAGAAAATCAAGAGGGGTGACGCCCTTTGTGATTGGGAGTCAGAATAGACAGGGCCTAGAAAATGAGTAGATATTTCCTATTTGGACAGTGCAAACAGAAGTTTTAAAAACAAGTCACTGGCTTGTTATCAGTTCTTCAAGGCATTCTTAAGTTATTGGAAGACAACTGGCCTATAACTATAACAACAGGATCATCTTTATTTGTGGAAAATGATTGAGTATTTTTTTGGGGGGGGGACTCAATCTGAAGTGGTGCAGAGAAAATGAGAGAGAGAGAGACAGAATAAAAAGCTTTAATCCAGGCATGGGAGAGTCACCACCGAGGACATGCTGCCTCTCTGATGTAGGCATGGGGAAGCCGTCACAGAGGACGCGCTGGCTCCCCGCAGACAAAGGACAGGGCATGGCTTGTATGTATTCTTCTTAGGGAGGGGTTTTGGTTAGCTGATTTCAGTGTTACGTGTGTGCACGGGAAGAACAGGCAGGGTGTTCTGGGAGAAAGAACACAGATAAGATGTCTTTTGTGGCTTTTGTAACTTTGGACTTCCGCCACGATGACTGAGCAGGCCCGTGCCAGGGAGCCCTATCAGAAGAGATAAAAAGGTTTTGGTGTTGGACAACAAGATGAATCACTGTAGCACAAGGCCATTTCCCAGGTCTTCCCAAGGTGCCTGGCGAAGAGTCTTAGTTGAATGAATGAACTGCTAGCGGTCATTTGATGCTTGGGAGGAACCAAAGGGCATCGGGGAGAGTGGGTGGGCTGAGGCAGAGACTCACGCACCAGAAATTAGCCCATTTACTGGACTGGTTGATTAGATTAGTTACTGGTGTAATGAGGTGGAGAATTTTATTCATTGGAAATTCTACTCCAGAATTGCTCCCAAGAAAATCAGTCAGAGCCTGCCCGTGGTTCTCTCTCCCACCTCCAACTCCTCAGGACTCTCCCACAGCTCCCAGGACGTGTTTATTCAGGGAAAATATGTGCTGACACACACAGCACAAGAAGACTGAAGACGAATTTCAGAAGAGTGAGATGGGAATTCTTTGCAGTTGCTATGCTGACTGTGAACAACTGTAATCATCTATTTCATAGCTTCCTTATCTGTAAAATGGGAGCAACAACAATATCTGTTTCATTTCCTTTTTAAGTAAGTAGATTACAAAATAAGAAGAGTTTTTTTTTTAAATAATAAATGTTTTGTAAAAGGTGGACTCCCTGTTGCCCGCTAAATAAACAATCTACAAAGTTCTCAGCCTGTCTTTCAAGGTATCCTGTGTCCCCACAGTCAAATTGGTCTTGTAATATTTTACTCTCCCACCACTCTTGCCACAGACACGCACTGGACACCAGGTGCACATCCTGTGCCTGCCTGCTGCATGCTAGCTGTGGCCTCTGCCTGGCCGCATGAAATCCTCCCCAAGCTCCATCCCCTACACTAATTCCTTTATAGGAACTCTTCTCCTATTCTGCTTCAGCATTCCAGGTTATGGCAGAGGTCACCTGTTCTTGAGATTTAAGTAAAATTGACTCAAGCCAGTCCCGTGGAAAGTGCAGATTCCTGGGGAACCACAAACTCTTGGTCACTTCTGGCTCCAAATTCCTGCTTTCTAAATGTTTAAACTCTGCATCTTGCCATCTATGGTTCTTTCTTCTCTGAGCAGATGAGGGAAACATGCCACTTTACTTTTATTATAATTCCCACCACATGAATCACTCAGAGGAGGAGGCATTTGTGTGTCGAGTTTATTAATAAGTTGGGGCACAGGAGGGATATTTATATTCCTGCAATATGACTGCATGATATCAACCCATATTCACCCTCCATCTTCAAAATTCTTTGCCCACGCTGCTTCTGGAACATCTCATGGGCCACGTTTCTCCAGGTACAGAGCGTCTGCCTGCTGGCCTCTTTCTTCCTCCTTCCCTCTCTACTTTGCTTACCTTGGCTCAGTCCCGTATTCTACTGGCCAGTCCTCTGTTTCAGTTTTCTTCCAAACATTAGCTGCAGGGTCTCACCTTCACTGCTGGAAGAGGTCATCAATGTTTTGGGAAAGCAAAACAGCCCCTTTTAAAAATATATGTGCTGGTTTTAAAATATTTTCCCCTGTTACACTGATTAACATTATTACGAGTGTGCCTTACAGCCCCTTCTAGTTATATGGTACCCTCTAGGCAGAGCTCATTGGTGATTTATATCAGAGTTGACACCCAGTGCTTTGCACAGAGCAGAGCCTCTATGCAAATAAATAAATGAATGATAAATAAGTGAATGAGTGAATGAACAAAGGAAAGCAGATATCATTTATGGAACTCCAGAGAAAGTAGAGCAGAAGGAACAGGAGTACCAGGTCCCCAAATTAGGATAGTAATGTGACTCAGTCACCACTGGAAGGGATGGATACGAATGCAGAGAGCTGCTCCTGACCTTCGCCCTCACCCTACTGAGCAAGACCAGTGCCCTGAGAACTAGGACTGCTTTTGTCACTGACAGGATTAGTCCATTCTGTCTCATGCATGATCATTTAGCTCAGATTTCCTCCAGTGAAATCAGAGTTATCACAAGGTGTACAAATACAGGGCAGAACTGCAGACACTCTTGTACTCACTGAAGGAGGTATGAAACAAGTATTTTATTGTAAACACTCAAGTTAGTGAAAAAAGGAAAAAGAAAGAAGACTATAGTTTGAGTATCAGTGAAAGAGGCTGTACAACAAAGAACACGCTCTTGAAATTCTTTGGATGTTTTGGACCTTTAGATCCTGAAAGTAAAAACAATACAAATGTTTGTGGAGCTTTATATAGTTCAGTAGTGAACTCAAAAGGGGCATGAGCTGACACGTCCTCACCATATGTCTACACAGCAAGAGTCACCACCAGTCTCCTCCATAGGTAACAGAACCAAGCTCTACAGGGCTGATTTTCCCAATGGCACACAGCCGGCCAGTGGCAAGTCTGAAACTACAAGTTTGCCTATGAGACAGCTGCAGAGCCTTGTCCTTACACTGCTGACTCTGGGACATAAAAGTCCCCAGCATATAGGATCACTGGCCAATGTGCAGTGCAGTGGGCTTAGATACCAGTAATAATGCACTACTGGTGAAAGCAAAATGGTTTAAGTCAGCAAACCATTTTTCTAACCTGCACCTTAGTGACAACCAATTAGTTGGGTGAAAAAACCTGGAATGTGGGTAGCACCTGATCCAAGAGAAGTACTGGGGTTTTAGAAAGTTGAAAGGGAACAGTTGGGGCTGCTTCCTCCCTGACCTCCCCACAGAATGGCCAACACAGTATGATGGTTATTTCCTGTGTTTTAGAATCTTATTGGCCTCAGTGTGTCCAGGCTCTTCTGTTTTGGCTAAGTGACTTAGCCCCTCTAAGCTGTGATTTTCTTTTCCTTACCTGTGAAATGAGAAAATGTCAGTTAGGAGTCGTCATCACAAGGAATAGAAATAGATTCACTATTGCCCAAGAGAGTAATGTATTGGAAGGACTGTAGTCATTTCCCAGAAGCAAAAGTGGAAGACTAGAAACTGGGCTACTCCATGGATCTGGATGGCAGAAGAAACACATTCTTGCCAGTGCCCAGTCTCAGAATGACGCCATCCCAGCCCTTTTCCATGCTGGTGTCGTTCAGGGTGAGCCACAAGGACCAAGCTGCAGCAGGTGCAAACACCTTGGCAGGGACAAGGGGGAGCACGGTGGTGAACTCTCCTGTCCTCCAGAACCTCACAGAACAGGCAGGGTTAATTACTCAAAGAAACATTGGAGGGTGGTTTTGAAAAAGAAGGGAGACAAAACAAAGATTTACCATAAGAACAATGACCAAAAGGTACTCCATTGTTTTTACCATTAAAGGTGTATGCTAAGGTTTTATCTAGGATGTCCATAAAAGGCCTTATGTCCTTATAAGAGGACTGGCCCCAGGGGCGCTATGGCTGACTTGCTGTAGGAGGTGGGGGGTGACGGGAGTGTGACCTGGAAGCGTGAATCTGCCTCCTTGGCTCCTCCCTTCACACTCTGCTTCCCGGGTACCACCACATGAGCATTATTTCCTTCTCGATGCGTTTCCATGCACTTGTTGCCTTCGAGCAAGCCAACTATAAGCCCAATAGGCCCCTTCTCCTTTAAGCTGTGGGTGTCGGGTAATTTGTCCCAGTGACGGGGAAAGTGACTAAGACACAGTAGTAAATTTAAATTGCATGACAGGACGTCTGGCACCGAGTGGGTGTTTGATAACACCCAGTGTTGTTTTAAGCCTGGAATGGAAGGGAGCTGAGGGTGAACAGGAGTAATCCATAGAGAAAACATATCAAAAGAGGAAAGGATCCGACAGGTGGCTGGGCGGGACGCAGAAGGGACCTCCTCCTACCCCGACACCATGACCACTCCTACAACACCATGAAATCCATCATGAATGCTTTTACTTATTTGAAAATTCTCTTTTGTATGAAGAATGCCAAGAATGCTAAGGGGACAGGCACCAGTAAACCGACAACAACCGTTTCACTGACCAGGGACCGTTTCATTGACTGAGCTGTGTAACAGATCCGCAGACACATCTGTACTGAAAGCAAGTGGAAACCACGGTGAAGTGTAAATGGTTCATTTTAGGAATGCTCAATTTTAAAGATCTATGGAACAGAAAGAATATTTTATAATTATCATGATGGACTCATTTTCAACTTACAGTAAAATGATTCTCACTTATTCCTCTGTAACCTGAATAAAATATATTGGCAATTATCAATTATACTCTGATATTTCTGCACACCACACTAACTTCAGTGGGCATTAATATTTATGTGTTACCTATGCTGTTACTGACTGGGCCAGATTTAGTCCCTGGATCCTCATTTCTCTATTCCTAGAGACATAAATGGGAGTTGCAAGTGAGTATCTGAAGACACATTTCCAACTGCCATAGTTTGTCATTCTTAGTTTATATCCTGAAAGCTTCATAACCGTGGCAAATCAGCTCTCGCTTTGGGAATTGTCTGAAACAAGTAGAAAGCCATGAACTTATAGAAAGTGCTAAATGTTTCTGGATAATCACTCACCTCAACGGTGAAAACCTCAATGGTGAAATTACAAAGTATTTAAATGATGATTTCGAACAAAACAGTGATCCCTAATTATCTATCAGATCAAATGGACACAGCTTCCAGGCGTTTTTGCTCTAAGACCACTTTGTGTGATGCTAGAGAATATCGATCCTTTTTGGTTCTTAGGTCTGCATCTAACCCTTGACATTTCTTTAGAATCTTTGTACAAAAGAGATTTAATGTATCTTTGTCATAGTCTTTCTCTCTCAAAGCTCCCCATCCTGCAACTAAAGAACTTGCCTTTGGGGGCTAGGTAATGCCTACAAAATTTAAAACAACGTTGACCCAGAAATGTATTTTACATTCATGCTTATTTCACTTATACAAATAACGAAATGGAAAATTATATAAACTTCTGTTTTTTTAAAAACAATTCCTGCATGCTCCCAATGAGTAAAAGACCCTTCTTCTTTTAAGTAAAGTGTCATCAACTTGAAATGCTTTGGAAGTAAAATCATGAGACATGTTGGAATTAGTAAACTGCATTATATATAGGAAGAGTCAAGAACTAAATATGTGGATTTAAGATAAATAAAGACCAAGGAAAAGTATTGGGAATGTAGCTTAATGGTAGAGCTCTTGCCCATTGTGCCCAAACTCCTGGGTTTGATCCCTATCACTGCTTACACACACATACAAAATATGTTTACTTGTTATTTAAATTTTAACATATGGAAGATTTGTTATCAAAATGGTGGAGTATAGCAATGTGAGGAAGAGAAGGAGGAAAGCGGGTCCCTGGGACCAAGCAATGATCTGAGAATTGAAGCCCATGGGGAGAGCAAGGAAAGAGACCTCAACATAGAAGAAGATGGCAAAAAAGCAAATAAGCACTAATACACTTGTAACAGGGGACTTCAACACCCCACTGTAACAAACAGATAAACTATACAAAAAACAATGAAATATTAGAACTGAACCAAACTTTTGAACAAATGGACTTTGTAGATGTCTACAGAGCATTTCACCCAACAACATCAGAATACACATTCTTCTCAACTGCATACAAGATGTTTTCCAAAATAGACCACACACTAGCTCGTGGAATATGCTTAGGTAAATACAGAAGAACTAAAATGATGTTGTGCATATTATCAGAACACAGTGCAATTAAACTGGAAATCAATGGCAAAAGAAAGCACAAGAACTTCATAAGCACATGAAAATTCAATAAAACCCTCCTGAACAATCAACGAGTCACAGGTGAAATTCAAGAAGAATTTAGACAGTTTCTACAATTAAATGATAATGATGATACAACATATTGGAACTTATGGGACACAGGGAAAGCAAGTCCTATGAGGGAAATTTATAGTGGTGAATGCCCATATCAGGAAAACAGAGTGAGCTCACAAAAACCTAATGTTGAACCTCAAGCTGCTAGAAAAAGAAGAGCAAGTCAGCCCCAAAGCTTGTATGAGGGAAGAAATTATAAAGATCAGAGCAGAAATTAATGCAATAGGAACTAAGAAAACAATACAAAGCATCAATAAATCAAAGAGTTGGTTCTTTGAGAGATTAAATAAAATTGACAAACCCTTAGCCAATCTTATCCAAAAAAGGAATGAAAAGACTCAAATCCATGTGATTAGAAATGAAAGAGGTAAAATCACAACAGATCAGGCAGAAATCTAGAAGATCATGTATACTTCCAGAACCTGTATTCTAATGAGGTGTAAAACCAGAAGAAACGGACAGATTCCTAGATACGTAAGAATTACTAAAGCTGAATCAAGAAGACATAAAATTCTAAATAAACCAGTATCAGTCAATGAAATTGAAGATGTAGCTAAAAACTTACCAACAAAGAAAACCCCAGGCCTTGATGGATTCATTGCTGAATTCTACAAGAAATTTAGAGAAGGCCTAATGTCACTACTTCTCAAACTCTTTAATGAAATTGAAAGGGAAGCCATACTCCCAGATTCATTCCTGGAAGCAAGCACTGCCCTGATACCAAAGCAAGGAGGATCCATTAAAAAAAGAGAACTACAGGACAATCTTCCTAATGAACACAAACTCAAAATCTTCACTAAGATACTGGCAAACAGAATGCAGCAAATCATCAAGAGAATTATGTACCGTGACCAAGCAGGATTCATCCCAGGGATACAGGGAGAGTTCAACACACACACACACACACATACCCACAAATAAATACATTAAAAGACTCAAGGACAAAAATCATATGATCATCTTAATAGATGCAGAAAAAGCATTTAACAAAGTCCAATGCCCTTTCATAAATAAAATCCCACAAAAAATTGGATTAGATGCTCTTTCCTTGAATCTGATAAAAGCCATCTACAACAAACCAACATCATACTAAATGGGCAAAAACTGAAAGCTTGCACTCTAAAATTAGAAACAAGACAAGGATGTCCACTGTCACAACTCCTATTCAATATAGGTCTGGAAACATTAGCCAGAGCAAATAGACAAGACAAAGAAACAAAAGGAATAAGGACAAGAAAGGAAGAAGTTATCATTATCATTGTTTGCAGATGACATGATTCCTAGATACATAAGAATTACTAAAGCTGAATCAAGAAGACATAAAATTCTAAATAAACCAGTATCAGTCAATGAAATTGAAGATGTAGCTAAAAACTTACCAACAAAGAAATTAGATGCTCTTTCCTTAAATCTGATAAAAGCCATCTACAACAAACCAACATTTTTTGCTAAATTGATTCTTCCTATCCAAGAACAAGGGATATCTTTCCACTTTCTGATATCCTCTTCTATCTCCTTTTTCAGAGTACTGTTGTTTTCAATGTAAAGGTTTCTTACTTCCTTTGTAATAATCAAATTCAGTAGCATAGCTGGATACAAAGGTGCTTGCTTCCAGGAATGAATTTGGGAGTATGGCTTCCCTTTCAATTTCATTAAAGAGTTTGAGAAGTAGTGACATTAGGCCTTCTCTAAATTTCTTGTAGAATTCCACATAGTAGACTCCCAAAACTCTACCACAAGACTTCTAGATGTAATAATCAAATTCAGTAGCATAGCTGGATACAAAGTCAACACTCAGAAGTCAATAGCATTCCTGTACACAAATAACAAACTCACTGAGAGAGAAATTAGGCAAACAACATCTTTCCCAATAGCATCCAAAAAAGAAATACCTATGAACGTGTTTAACAAAGGAAGTAAGAAACCTTTACATTGAAAACAACAGTACTCTGAAAACGGAGATAGAAGAGGATATCAGAAAGTGGAAAGATATCCCTTGTTCTTGGATAGGAAGAATCAATTTAGCAAAAAATGGCCATATTTCCAAAATTATTACATGGATTTAATGCAAATTCAATCAAAATACCAATAGTATATTTCACAGAATTAGAGAAAACAATCTTAAAATTCATTTGGAACCAGAAGAGACCTAGAATATCAAAACCAATTCTGGGCAACAAAGGCAAGGTAGGGGGTCATCACAACCCCTGGCTTGAACTTATACTAAAACTACTATGCAAACAAAATGGAAAAAAAACAAGATAAACAAAAAACCCCACAAAAAGACAGACTTAAAGATCATGGAACAGGTTAGAGGATGCAGAAATAACTCCAAACTCATTTGGCTAACTTATCTTTGATGAATGGGCCAAACACCCTTATTGGAAGAAAGACAGTCTCTTTAATAAATGGTGCTGGGAAAACTAGCTTTCCCCATGCCAAAGATTAAAACTAGATCCATATCTTTCACCATGCACCAAACTAAAATAAAAATGGATCAAATTTCTAAATATTAAAACAGAAACACTAAATCTGCTGAAAGATAGAATAGGTAGAACTCTTGAAGACATTTGTGTAGGCAAAGACTGTATGAACAAAACCTCTAATGGCACAGGAACTATCACAGTGAATCAATAATGGAATCTTATCTTATTAAAAAGCTTTTGCACAGCAAGACAAATCATCAACAGAATAAAAAGATAACCCACAAAGTGGGAAAAAATTTTTGCCATATGTTCCTCAGACAAAGGACTAATATCTACAATATATAAAGAACTCAAAAAAAAAAATACAGACCCTTCTCCAAATTTCAATACTCAATCCAAAAATGGGCATCTGAAATGAACAGGCACTTCTCAGATGAAGAAGTAGAAACAGCAAATAAATATGTGAAAAAAAGTTGAACAACACTGGTCATTTGAGAGATGCATGTTAAAACAATGCTGAGATTCCGTCTCACTCCAGAAAGAATGACTAACATCAAGAAATTAACCAATAACAAATGCTGGTGGGGCTGTGGGGAAAAAGAAACCCTTCTCCACTGTTGGTGGGAGTGTAGAGTGGTGATACCACTGTGAAAATCAGTGTGGAGATTCCCCAAAAAACTGAAACTAGAGGCTTCTTTTGACCCAACTATTCCTCTTCTTGGTAACTTCCCAAAAGAATTAAAAGCATCTTATCACAGCAATATATGCACAGCCATGTTTATAGCAGCACAGTTTGTAGTAGCTAAGTCTTGGAAATAGCCCAAATGCCCATCAACAATGGAGTAATACTCTGCCATACAGTTTGAGACATTTCTAGCTGAATGAACGTACCTTGAGACCATACTCTTAAGTGAAATAAATTGGACAGACATATTTAAATACCACATTGCTTTCTGGAATGAGAAACAGAATGTGTAAATGAGGACCAAAATGTATAATAGATACTGGGAAATGGGCAGAAAATATTCAAATGAAGAGGGAAACAAGGGAGGGGTTATGGGAAAGGAAGAAAAGGAGAAGAAAAAAGAGAGAACACAAGGACAAAATGGAAACAAAACTTTTCAAATAAGGAAGGAAAGAGGGCTTGAAAGGAGGGGAAGGGAATGAGAAAAAAAGAAGCAAGCTATACCAGGTATAAATTCCCTATAGTGAATGTTATCAATATGTATACCTAAAATATACTAATAAAATATAAAAAGAAAAACCTCCTCCCCACCAAAAAAAAAAAAAGTAAAAATTTTAATGTTTGGTGGATGTTTTATATTTTGAAAATGTTGAGGATTTTTAAAAACCTAATCCCCAACAGCTGCTTTTTAATGAATTTGCACTTGAGCAATTACCTTTGGTGGCGCCCACAAGATGTTGGTGGCAGGAGACACTTACACTTGTCCTGTAGCAACCCCTGAGACAGTAAGTTTCTCACAGCATCAAGCCTATTGCACTACTCCAGAGCAGCTCTTAAAATTCTGGTCAGCATCTCCCAATCAGATACTGAGAAGTAATAAGGCATCTTGGCAAAGTGGCAGCAAATTAGTAGCTTATAGGTAAATACAGACTCGTCATTTCATGAAAGTAGTAATACATGCATAAACAAACAATACATTAAACTCTTTACCCCATTAATTAATATTTTGCATATATAATCTTTTCTTTTGAAATCAACTTTTTACCCATTGTCTACAGAGTATGTGTATAGAATATTTAAAAACAAATAAATAGATGGAATTTTCTTTATCGTTTTTTAAAATAAGAAGTATTCAAGGAACTAACACGTCCTCTCTGAAGAATCATGGCTA
>RJWM01006989.1:0-80751 GCA_004363535.1 Dasyprocta punctata | reverse complement strand
TTTTTTTTTTTTTTTTTTTTTTTTTTTTTTTTTTTTTGCGGCACCGGGGATTGTACTCACAGCCTCGCGCCTGCCAGGGCAGGCGCTTAAGCCACTGAGCCAAACTCCCGGCCCTGGTTTTTTGAGGCAGGGTCGCACTATGTAGCTCAGGCCGGCCTTGCGCCGCGTTGTAGCCCAAGCCGGCCTCGAACTCACAACGCTCCGCCTACCTCAGCCTCCCGAGTGCTGGGATTAAAGGCGTGCGCCACCATGTTTGAAATTCTTGAGACTGAAAATAATTTAAGTGTCCACCAGAACAGAATTGGTTAAACTACATCTATTCCAAACAGCCCCAAGAATAAAGAAACTGCCAATAGGAATGGTCTCCAAGTTATAGCAAGTAAGTAATTGTGATCCAGGATATGGGTTTGATATGCTTTCATTTATGGAAAAATGTCTAAGTGTACTTGCTTGGGCAGGCACAGACTAGCTCTGGAAGATTTGTACAACAAACTGCTAACATTTGCCCCCACAAAAGGGTAAGAAAGCGGGTGTGGTGGCACATGCTTGTAATCACAGCATTCTCAAAGGCTGAGGCAGGAGAACTCAAAGTTTGAGCCCAGCTTTGGCAACTTGGCAACTTAGTTAAACCTTGTTTCAAAATAAAAAATGAAAATGTATGTATATAACTCTGTAAGAAGGCTCTGGGTTCAATCTCCAGTACCAACAAACCAACCAACCAAACAACATAAGTAAGATATGTCTGGGAACAAGGGAAGGGTGTTCAGAACCAGTGGAGTGAAAACTTTAATTCCTTTAACATTTTAACTGCATGAATATATTAGTTATTAAGTGAATGAAAATTAAAACAAAACCATGTAGTTAAAAGTGCCTTATGAGTAAGGCATAGAATTTTGTTGATTGTTGATTGATTGTACTGAAGATTAAACCCAAGGCCTCATATATGCTAGGCAAATGTTCTACCACTGAGCCCCAAAAATGTCTTTTTATGATCAGTTGGTTAATGGATATTGGTGTCAGACCCTAGTGAGTTTTGATTCTACTGCTTACTCCGAGACTCACTTTGCCCACCTGTACAATGAAAAGTATAGGACTGGTGAGTAATGCACACATAAATACTGAGGCTCATAAGAAGCACTCATAAATGTTAATGGTTATTACAGTTTCTGCCCCCAAACCTCTAACAATAAACCAAATTCTGGTTTTCCCTGGCTTTTTTTTTTTTTTTCCGACTAGTTAGTGACAAACTAGATGATTTCTCCAGTTTTTCGGCCAGAGGCTTGAATCTTAACAATCTTCAAAGACATTCTTCCTTATTGCTGCTGCCACTCAACCTGCAGACCTCCCACCTGTGCTAAATGAAGTGCGCTTGAAGTGGGGAGATTACTCAGAACCCAGCCATATATGTTTTCTCAAGGGTGGAGGGCCGGAAGAAATCCTGTTGACACAGTTATATAAAGCCTGTCACTCAGTCCCCTGCCTCCTACCTCTGCAGACCGTTATGCATATTAAAGCAGGGGGGGCGGCAAATACAAAAGAAAAATAAGCTAGAGGAGAGAGAGAGAGAGAGAGGGCGAGGGAGAGAGAGAGAGGGAGGGGGAGAGAGAGAGAGAACAAATCAGGATGCTTGAGGGAATCCACGTGGTCGCCAAGCTGTAACTGATCAGAGCAGTTACACTAAAGCAAAAGCCCCACAATCCCAATGCTAAATATATTGCAATGGAGAAATCATCCACAATGGGGTGCCTAAGTCTTTAGCAGAGTCTTGGGGCTGCCGTTTAATATCCTCTCACTGCTCCCACCCGTTTTGCACCTAGTAAACCATGCGATGTAACAACGAAATCTGGTTCTGTGTGTGCGCTGTGAGAGTGCGCTTTGCAAACCATCTGGGCCCCATCCTGCGCGGTTGGAACGAAGATCGATCCGGGACGAGTTCGGGGAGTTGGGGCTTGCCTGTGTCTCCTCCCTTTCCCTGCTCCCCTCCATCTCCCACACCAACGTTCTTTAGGCACAAACGTTTCGCAGTTGGAAGGACGTAGGTTTTCAGCACCATGAGGACGTGGACCTTCTCTGGAGGCGTGCACTGCAACCTCCAGAGCGCCGGAGCTGACTGCAACCTGCTCACTACGACCCTCTCCCTCCTCCCCAAATTTGCCGCCCCAGGCTGTAATATTATAAGCAGCGAGCTGTACCGGTGCGGGAGTCCAGGAAGGCTGCGTGACCTTCCAGCGAACTCCACTTCGGTTGGGGGGGGCGGCGAGGATGGAGGCCGCCCCGGGGCCTGCAGGCTGTGCATCGATCCCCCAGCCTCAGCCAACACAAGTTCTCCCGGCACAAACCCCTCCCTTCCCTCTCGGCTTTCCCAGCCTAGCTGGCTTCCAGAGTCTTGCTAGAGACACCCTTCTCTCTTCCCGCAATAAAGTAAGCCGGGTGGATAGTCACCACCCGCCCTATCCTCCCTTCTCCTTTCCCCCCTCCCCCCTCCGTTTGCAAACCCCGAGCACAGAGCTCGCCGCCGGGGGGCCCCTTCCACCCAGTGTATCATAATGCCCAACGCTCTCCTCCTCCCCCTCTCTTAATCAGAAACGTGCTCGCGAGCCGCCCCCCCCCCCGCGTGCATATATTAGGGTCTGCTTTGCATGCAGCGGCAGGCTGGGACCGGAGGAAGAAGGGCGGGGGTGCTTTTGCCCGCCTCTTCCCTCCAGGCCCCGTTAGCTACCCAGCTTCAGCTTCGTTGTAACACCGCGTCATTAGCGGAGCACGGCGTGGCCCGGGTGCCCGGGCAGGAGAAACAACGCAACTCCGTAGAAGGGCACCAAAGCCAGAAGCTACTCGGCCCAAAGTGCACTGTAGGGCGAGAGGGTGGCGGTAGACCTACGTCTCAAAGTGTGTGCATTCTGGAGAGAGCTCCAGTGTGAAGATGGGAGGGGCTCCTTTTTATTTTTTAAAACGCCTTCATTGCGGGCCCTTCCATTTTGCATAAACCGGGCAACGCTTCTGTTTTGCATGTAATACAATAAGGGCTCTTTTATTCTAGAAGCGCTGAAGTCGGGCTAGCCCCGCTTGTATCCGTGTCCCGAGGCGGAGAAGACTCACTCCTCCCGGGCCCAGCAGCCGCGCTGTACTGGAGCTGCTCTCTAGGGCGGTTCGATTCCCAGCGCGTCCCGGGAACGTGTGTAATCCGCCTCTCGGCTCTCGAGGCTGCCCGGCTCCCTCCGCCTCCATCCTCCCAGTAGTCCTCGCCCCCTCCCCCCTCTCCCCGGAACCCGCGCTAGGCTCGGGGCTCCTGGGCTTCCTTCCCCCCTCCTTTTCCCTAGCAATGCCGCTCCCGGAGGGCGGGGCACACAGTTATCCAGGTTGCGGGGCTGGCGGGCGGGCAGGAGGAGGCGGCCCGGGTCTCGGCATGGAGTAGCTCTGGCCAGGCGTCGGAGGCGGAGGCCAGAGGCCCATATACAGATTTCGGGGCAGACGGGCGCGGCCCGGCGCTCGGCTTAGCGGCTGAAAGTGTGAGGGCCGCCGCGCGGCGCCGAGCGCTGTTACACAGGTTCCGGGGCCCTCGGGCCCCCCCTCCGCCTCCCCGCCCCCCTGTGTTGTCGCCTCTCCCTCTCGCTGCTTCACTTCACGGGGCGAACATGGCGCACAGCTGTCGGTGGCGCTTCCCCGCCCGACCCGGGACCACCGGGGGCGGCGGCGGCGGGGGCCGCCGGGGCCTAGGGGGCGCCCCGCGGCAACGCGTCCCGGCCCTGCTGCTTCCCCCCGGGCCCCCGGCCGGCGGGGGCGGCCCCGGGGCGCCCCCCTCCCCCCCGGCTGTGGCGGCCGCGGCGGCGGCGGGAAGCAGCGGGGCCGGGGTTCCAGGGGGAGCAGCCGCCGCCTCAGCAGCCTCTTCGTCGTCCGCCTCGTCTTCGTCTTCGTCATCGTCCGCAGCCTCCTCAGGGCCGGCCTTGCTCCGGGTGGGCCCGGGCTTCGACGCGGCGCTGCAGGTCTCGGCCGCCATCGGCACCAACCTGCGCCGGTTCCGGGCCGTGTTTGGGGAGAGCGGCGGGGGAGGCGGCAGCGGAGAGGTAAGGGGGCGAGGAACCCCAAAGCCCGGGGTCTCGACCCTCTGCGGACCCTTCCCCTCCCCCATCCGGGATTGAGGAGCATCCCAATTCTGGAACTACTCTGGGGTCCCTGACCCGGGGCAAATGGCCCTCCCATTTTGGGACCCCATACAGGGCTGCAGACCCCCAGGCGCCCCACCCAGGGGTTTGGACCCATCTGGCTCAGGGCGCTTGCCTATCCCCTTCCTTTCCTCGCCCGGACCCTTCCCCAAATCCCCTGGCACAGACTCCTTTGCCCGGTTTCCTAACCCGGGACTGAACCCCTCCTCCCTTTCACAGATTACCTCATCCGAGCAAGATTCCTCCCTCCCTCCCTGCTAGAGACCTGATCCCGCCACATCCCCGCCTCCCTCTCCGGGCAGATGTGTTACTCCTAGGGCAGTTTTCCTGTCGGGCATCTCTACGGTGGTGGCCTCATCCAGGGCCACGTTCTCCTAACCCTTGAGGATCTGTACCCTCTCCCCACCCCTTACTTCTGAAAACCTCCAAACCCTGAACCCATCCCTGGCCGGGTCCTTACCTTGCCAGCCACTCCCCCTTCTTTCACCTCCACCCCCAGCCCTTGCCCACCTCAGCAGACAGGTCCTCCTTCCAGCCCCACCCCTGCCCCTCGAGGACAGCTCCTTTCCTCTACCTAGCCTGTCCTCACCTTTCCTCTGAAGATAACGGTGCTCTCCTCCTGCAGCAGTCTCTTCTCTCATCTTCCAGGGCTGCGGTTTCTATCTAGTCTATTGGTAGCAGGGAATTACTATACCTTCACCCTACCTTTTCCCTCCTTTAGAATGAAGGATCAGTGGCATCATTGAGTAGTAGTTGTTCAGTGTTCCCTAGGCTTCCAGAAGAGCAGCTTTCCAGCACTCCCTTGGGGAGGAGCAACTTTCCCCCCTGGGGAAAAGGGCCCTGTGAGGGGAGGTGTTGGGGGGGGGAGACTTGGGCAGCATCCTCCCAGGGGAAGCAGCTGCTCTCCTACCCCACCTACTGTGCCTGAGAGCTAGCAGCCTCCAGCCCTAGCTCCCTCCCACCTTTCTCCTTTTCTCATTTCATTATTGATCCACCTTTTCTTAGGCTAATCCTGGAGTTTGGAAGAGGTAGGGGGAGTCTGGTTGAAGTGAGGAGAGCAGATTAGGGACAGTTTTACTTTAGTGTGGTGGTTGCTTTGGTTTGGAAGAGGAGGATTAAGAAGCAAAGTTATCCTTAGAAGGAGGAGTTACCTCTCTGATTCTTTTTAAGGGGACCGAAGGCCGATGAAAGGTTAAAGTTTTGTCCCTTTCCCGTTATCACTGAAGGGATGAGAATAGGGATGCTTTCCTAAGCATTATGCAGCCTCCTTCAATAAAAAGGAAAGTTGCCCTGGAAAGGGAAGTTGAGTTCAGGTTCAGCCAGTGGCTTGCGCATTTGTTTTCCATTGGACGCAGAAGGGGGAGTTTGAATCGCAGGGGAGAGGGGAGAATGGGATGGGGGATGCTAGGAGGAGGAAGAGCAGCTGCTAGGGGCTGAAGCAAAGCGGGTAGGGGGTTGCCATTCTGGAGTGCTCTTGATTGAAACAGAAAGGGAAAGATAACCAGCCGTTTCCTGCGTGCTCTGCCGTTGGTGCACACAAAATATCCTGGGCAAACCCCTTGTCACCTTTTTGCCCCACACCCCTTTACATTTACCGAAAGATCCTGAGAAGATGGGGAGGGAGGAGATCACAGGGACCCTGGCCCCACCTTTCAAGAAGCTAGCATTTTTTAGTTGTTAGTCTTCTGCTTTCTTTTTAAATCCTTTCTAAGGCAGCCTGATCAGGAGACTAACAACCCGCCTTCTGACAGAGCGAGGAGGACATGATGGGGGCGTGTTCCCTGCTCTGTAGCTAGCTGCCGCGTCCTCTTTCCCTGCCTCTCTGCTCTATCTCCACCTCCTTTTCCCAGCCTTCAGAAAGGCAGCTGCAGTCAGCAGGGTTGTTTGAGACTATTTATTGGTTGCTGTAGATTATTATTTTTTTTGAAAGGCCAATTCTGTATTTTTTAAGCTAACAACACAGATCCCATGTAGTTGGAGAACCAAAGGCCTCATACATGACAAAAAGACTGAACCGTTCAGGTTACTTGCATGGAGTTGGTGCTTAAATGTGAGTTGATTTTGCTTTTTTAAAAGATACAGCAGCAAAATAAATAAAAGAATAGACTTACTGACATTTCATTTACCTGCTTATTTTCAAAATTGAGACTTGCCTGGTTATATGTAGAACTTTAGCCCCATGTATATTTGAATGTAATAAAGTCTTTATTAGGAGAAGTTATTCTGTTTTAAGGAGATCCTAAGAAGCATTTTCTTTTTGTTTAGCATGCTTATGTACTTTGTATTGAAGGACCACGTGTTTACATTCCAAATGCTTTTATCAGATATTGAAAAGCAAAGTTTTATGCTGATAGCTTCCAAATGTAGCTTTTTAAGAGACTGGTTAGAGAGGCACCTGGATTCAGGGACCTAATGTCTGGGCACCAGAATATTATATCTGTTGGTCTTTGACAAATTACCTTTAACGTTTTAATCAAGTGCTAACATTTTCTTATCTACTTGTATCATGAAATGATTGTAAACTAGTGTTTTATTTTGTTTAACAGTAGTTTATAGTGTATAAACTTGACAGGGAATTAGTTATTTCAAATGTGATCATATTAGTAAGAGGGTTTTTTTTTTTCTGTTCAAACTTTTGCCTGAACAATAATTACTACATCACTCTGAGAAGAGTGGTGACTACTTACATTAAACTTCAGTATTTTTTCTAAATTGGGCTTGAACAAACTGTTGGTAAACCTTTTATGTGGTAGCTTGAGGCAATCCAGTAGGAGTTGATGGTATGTGTTGTTACTGCTAAATCAGGGAGATGATGATCTCCTCTGACCTAGTAGTTTTCAGTGTAGAAACCAAGTATTTTGTTATATGGTCTTACAAATCAATGATAAAAGTTCCAAAAGGGAGGTTTAGGGATTATCCTGGGCTAACTGTAGTTACAGACTTGTAAAGACTGTGTCTCAGTCTTGCTCATAGCTCTATATCAAGTCTGGCCTGAATTCATGGAGAAAGGTTTATATGACCTAAAATGATTCTAACGTCTTTAAATTATGGTTTACTTTAAGTGAATAAGGACAAGAGTTTGCCCATAACAAAACCTAAGTTTATACTTCTAAAACTCAGGAACAGAACTTGCAGATCACTTTTCTGTTGGAACACTTAGGAGACTTGTCCTTCCCTGCCATTGATTCCTAACCTCATCTGAATTGAATATATGTCTCATGACCAAAGTATTAGAATGGAATTATTTTAAAAATATATATGTGGTGCCAGTCTCTTATCTGTGATTGCTGTATGACTATTAGGAAGTGGGATTGAAGTTGTATTTTATTGTGCACTCCAAAAAATCATGAAGGTCCATTTCTTCGTTTTCTCTCCCCTTTTCACCATAGTGTCAGTGTCCCATTTTTTGAGGATTGTCTCAGGTAGTGTCTGCACACCATACTCCTGCACTTTGCCATCCAAATAAACGAAGCCCACCAGCATCTTTTCTGTTAGTTAGAATTGGGACTGTCTTAGTATGAACTCCAGAAATAGTTTCTTTATGAGCAACTAGTGTTTATTAATACCGTTATTCAGTTACCTTCCTTACCACCTCTCAAAATGTGAAAAGCAAAGTTTTCGTCCTGATTATAACATAGCAGACTTTAATTAGATATGAATTGAAACTGAATTACAATGTTGGTGTGTATTTGTCTTCATTTAAAATTGCAGTTCATGTGAACTGAAGTGGGCTTTGAGGGGTGAGCTTAGAAAAGATGATAGTCTATAACTGGAAGGTAGTTATACACTGGCTGTGGTTTTGGGCTTTTTGTTTTTGTTTTTGTTATTTTTGATGGAAAGGATGTTAACCAGACTTATGAACCAAGAGTAAGAGTTGTTCCTTCATTGCCTTAATAGCTGATCCTGAGTTTGACAAGGAAAATGAAGCAGAAGACACAAGTGGAGTGGATGTCAGTGGGCACAGGCTCTCATTTTACCTCTGTCACCAACTGTTAGGAGACCTTGGTCAATTTAGTTGGAACCTTAATTTTTTTCCCAAGTATGGGACCTGAACTCAAGGCTATGTGCATGCTAGCTATACCCTTGGCTCTTTGTGTTTCTTGTTTTGAGACAGAATCTCACTAAAATGTCCAGGCTGGTATCAAACTTGGAATCCTCCTCCTTCAGCCTCCCAAATAGCCAAGATTACAGGCATATGCCACCTTGCCCAGCTGCTTTAAATTTCTGATCTGTAAAGTGAAAAGCCTGTACTCAGTCATGAATCCTTTTTGTTCGATTGTTTTGATTCTTCTCTATTATTTTAATTTTTTGACCAGGTCAGAATTTCTGAGTTTTTTTCAAGAATGAGAGTCAATGACTCTGTTTGGTAATTTTTAATATCAGATTGTAAATTTGGTCATTTAACTATTACCATTATTATTAGAAAAATTTCATGGGCAATCCATTAGGGACTCCTCTTGTCTCTCAGGAGGTATCCCTATTCCCCATTCCTTTTTTCCAATAAATTTTCCTACTCTTAAGAAAAGAAAGGAATAAAAAAGAATTTCAACTTAGAAAGTTTTCATTATGTGGAAAAAATAGAAGGACTTTGTCAAAGTTGACTGAATCAGGGCCAGGAATATAGCTCATCTGCACAGCGCCTGTCTGGCAAGTGCGAGATCCTGAGTTCAATTCCCAGTACCTGCCCCTGCCAAAAAGTTGACTGATTAATTTATCAGAGTAATGAAAAAAAAATTTTTTTTTAAGAGACAGGTTCTCTGTATATTGCCCAGCTGGACTTGAACTTCTAGGCTCAAGAGATTGTCCTGTTTTGGCCTCCCTAGTTGCTGGAACTATGTACACATGGCATGCCTAGCTTTAAGATAAAACAGTTCTAAGAACTGGTAGAACCCCAGATACTAGCTGGTGTTTAGAGCCCCTCGCATTAGTCTAAATTTGTTTTCATTGTTGTGGATTCCTGCTATACAAAAATGAAGTTATTTTCAGGCTTGGTGGTATATTCTTTTGTATTAGCGTTTAAATGAAAAAGAGAAATCTAGTAGATCAGTGTATTTATAAATCCAAAATGATGGTACTTACTTTGTAGGAAGTAATTGTTAATATGTTCGGAAATGAAGAATTTTGGTGTACACTGAGCATTAGAAATGCAGCTTTTTCAACATTTCTTCATCTCTCCCTGAAAACCATATGACATGTACTGTCTTTGCCTTCCATTTAATTGTCTTCAGATACTTGCTCTTGGAGGAAATTATTCACAAAGTAGTGATTTATATTTTGATGGGACATTAAGAGAAAATACTCCATTTTTACTTAATTCTGACCTCTTTGCTTTACCTTTGAATAGTCCTTCTGGGGAGCAGCTGTGAGGACTGTATCGATTGCCTACCTGGCCCTGTGGCTACAGTGCTTTGCTTGCTCAGAGGCATAACAGACTGCAGTGCCTCTGTCTTTTGGAGACTTGCTGTGTTTTAATTGTAGGTCTCCTAATTAAGATCTCTTTGAGCCTGCCCACATTCCACTAGTCTTGGCACAGAACTTCAGCTTCCTTCTAACACTTAACTGACTGCCTTCAAGCTGGCCTTTTGTGAATATCTTGTCTTCATTCTTCCTCTGCCAAGGTGCAGAGTCCAGTGGCATGGACCTTTGACAAAGGGGGAAGCTTTGTGATTATTTCTTCTTTGGGAGGGACTTATTCAGGGATTGTTGGAACGAGACCTTCCTTTGTTTGCATATGTTATTTTCAGGAATTAAGGAAGGTTAAATTACTAATGAGTCTGGCATGATGCACCTACATTTTAATCAGATTCTTAACCCTGTAGGCACTAATAGGAAAGAAGATACTAAAGAGTTCACTTAACTTGGATCTTATCTAAACTGGTTTATGAAGCTTGAGAAATGCAATTTTATCATGGAGTAAATCATAGACATGTGATATTTTTGTACTGGTAAATTGTGAAGACGATCAAATGGCATTGTTGATTGCTTTGAAAATGTGTCACATTTTGAAAATGAATGAAAGTTAGCTTTGTGATTTGAGTGAACTTTTTTGATTATGAAAGACTTCAGGGTGTTCTAGAAATTGTTGATCTAATTAAGAATGGCAGAGGAGCCAGTATTTGTTGAGAAGGTCAGGAATTGACTGGGTTTCTAGAATAATTTGACAATAAGAATAATTTCTCTGGAAAGATAGTCTGATTTCAGTTTCCATTATGTTGGTGCTCAAAATATAGCATATCATTTCGTACATATGTTTGTGACATGCAAGAGGAACTGGGAGTCTTTTATGAAAAAAAGGAATCTTAAATCCTTCACCTGGACCCAGATGGCTTCATTGATCACATCAGTATGAGGTAGGCAGACAAAGGACTATTTTTTTGTTGTTATTGTCATTTCATTGGTTGTGAAGAAGGCCTGAAAGAAGGAAGTACAGGATCTTTTATGGCATGCGTTAAAGCTAGAGGCCTGCTCTCTTATACCTGAGTGGGTGGTTTTATGGCCTAATTCTCTAATTGCTGGCATTTATGACAGTGTGGATGCTACTGGCCCTGTGGCTGAGGTAGATTATGCTGGGAATAGGGAGAGAAAAGGGGTCCTTTTGTTAGCCTTTTCATTTTCCCCCTCAATAAGGACTCTGAGAAAGCCCTGAGGAAATGCATAGACACTTGGACTGAGAGAATGACTTCCCATAAAATAGTTCTTTATATTTTTAAAAAGAATGAGCTGCTTTTCTTGACCTATCCAAAGAAATCCATACCACCACTGTTAAATATTTCAATGAGCTTTTTACCTTGTCAGGTTACACACCAGGGGAAGCCAGTCGCACACTGAAGCCACTGCTGAGCATTTACTTCTTTAAAGACCAAGACACTGGAAAGAAGAATTTTGTTGTGTAATTTGTAGTTGTTGTAAAGATTCATATCCCCTTGTAGGTTTTGAACAAAACTTATTAGAGGCCAAGCTTAGTTAAACAACCTGAATATACTACCCTTGTAAGTTTTAGTTTTAAGGAAACAGTTAGCACTATGAATATAAAAGTTAATTGGCAGTTTTTTGTACAGTGTTATGAAAATTCCCCTTTCCTTGAAATGAGTAGTTGTTTTTCTATTTGACAAGTAGACTGAAGGGATTTCCCCAGGTATGTTACCTTTAATGGTTGCTATAGCCAGATCATATTTGCTACCAGTGGGTAGAATCTATTCCTCTGGCATTTATTTCAGCAATTGGAGTTTCTTCCATGTATCTAATCTGTTTTCTTGCATTTCTGTGTGTGATTTATTAGAATGTTTGGATGCAGATGTTTTAATGTCTTTTAGCAGCAAGAACTGTGAACCTTTTACATTTGAACTGTTTGTCAATGCTTTGCTGAAGTATTGTCTCATTCTCATTTTACAGCATCAAAGTAATTGTGGCTTTTGTCTTCAATTAGGAGAGTAATATGCCTTGTGACAAGTGTTTTTGGAGAAAATTTTTTCATTAGACTCTCCTTTGAACTCATTTTGAAAATCTCACATCTATAATGAATATCTTGCTCCTAAAGGAATAAATACCTATTTGTCCATCTGAGTATTGAGTAATTTTGAGATCAAACATGACATTGTTCCTAGATTATTGCCTTTAATTGTAAGCTGTAAAATGTGGATAACATCTCTAAGCTTAGTTACTAAGGAAATTCTTTTGCATCTCTGGCTAGAACTTTTTATTAATGCATATCTAAATACTTTTAGCAAAGAAAGGGAGAATGTCATAATCTAATCTGGAATAATGTGAGACAGTACAGCACTGTAATTAAAATGTGCTCAAACTGTGGGTTCTGCATTTAGACTGCCTAAAATTTAAATCTTAGTTTAACCATTGTTAGCTGAATGACTTTGGAAAGTTTCTTAACTTCTCCATGCCTCAGTTTATTCATTTGTTTGTTGTTGTTTTCCAGAAAGCATATCCCTATGTAGGTCAGGCAGACCTTGATCTCACTGTGTAGCCCAGGCTAGCCTCAAACTCCCAGTGATTTTCCTGTCTCAGCCTCCCAAGTGCTGAAATTACAACCATACCTGACCTCTCTTCATTTGGAAGTTAGGAGTAATTATGCTTCATAAGATTATTTTGAGGCATAATTGACACTGTGTATATAAAGCAGTTAGTACTTTGCCTGTCACATGGGAAGTCCTAATTAATATTAGAACTGGGAAATTGAAGGTTTTTTCTTTTTTTTTTTTTTTTGCGAAGGTTTTTTCTTTAACCAAGATAACTGATCATTATTACATTGCATTATACATGTACATGTGTGTGCACATGTAACTACTTGAATTCTGTAATTTCTCTATAACACAAATACTATATACCTTGTCTTTAGTTTTGTTTTGGTTTTTTTTTTTGGAGATGGGGTCTTGCTGTGTAGCTCAGGGTGGCCTTGAACTCACTATGGGCTACACCCATCTTGGTAACAACGAGTAGCCCTTAATGTCCAACTAAAATGTAATTAGAGATAAGGCAGGCAAGGAGAAGAAAAAGCCAATAAGCAGGCAGGCAGGATACCAAGAAATACACATCTCTATGAGTTGTGTAATCACTCAGCCAATGCAGCTACTTTAGGGTCGCTGCTCTTGGTCACCATGACTAGATCCATCATGACTGTGAGGCTCTTAAAAGCTGTTGGCCCCCAGGTTCAGATCCATTAGTCTATACTTGGTAACTATTTGACATTTGTTCTCAGGTTTCAACTTGGGTAGAATAAGTGTTGGTCTACAGAGATAAATGTAATTAACAATTTAATTATAGAAGAAATGCTGAGTTGTAGATTACAAGTTCTGGAGGTCAGAATTTGTGAAATAAAAATAAGCACAAGTAGAGTGGTTAGAAGCAGATAAAAGTTTTAACTAGTAGAAGACAGTGTGCTTAAGAAGGAGAAATATACTTCTGCAGTACCTCTCTTTAAAGAGGAATGATTTGCTAGGATACTTAACATACTGTCTTTTATAGTTAAAGAAGCAGAGGCACAGGGAACTTAAATAGATTTACTTAAATCATGGCTAGAAAGTGGCCAAGCTAGGATTCAAATCCTAACCTTCTGCTTGAAAGTTCATTCTTGCTGTTTGCTTTAAAGATCTTTAAGTTTTTCCTCTTCCTACCAATGGATTTCTCACTCTTATCTGTTATACTGTTATAGTATTTCTTTAATCTGTCCCTGCTTTTCAGTTCTAGTTTAAATTTTCATTACTTTTGCATGGATTATTGTGGTAATCTCATAACTTGTCTCCCACCTTCCTTCTTACTTGACAGTGTTGCCAGTGGTTTTCCTATAGATCTGATTATGTCACTGTTTTCCTGAAACCATTTGATTTCTCACTAATATAGGATTTAAGCTTCTTAGCCCTTCATATTCTAGTTGACCTACATTTCTGCATTTATTTTTATTTTTTTATTTTTTTATTTTTTGCGTCACCAGGGATTGAACTCACAACCTCACGCCTGCCAGGGCAGGCGCTTAAGGCACTGAGCCAAACTCCCATCCCTGGTTTTTTGAGGCAGGGTCGCACTATGTAGCTCAGGCCAGCCTTGCGCTCACGTTGTAGCCCAAGCCGGCCTTGAACTCACAATACTTCACCTACCTCAGCCTCCCGAGTGCTGGGATTAAAGGCGTGCACCACCACGCCCGGCTCATTTCTGCATTTTGAACCTCATCTCCTGAACACTTCTGGGGTATACCTACATTAGACAGCTAAACTAATAGGTGTTTTCTCCAGTCTTTGTGGACCAGCCTTTCTATATTTGCTAAAGCCTCTCCTTTACCTTAGAGTCATTTCCTTTTTGACTTGTGTCTGGCTAATTTATCTTCAGTGTCTCAACTCAGATTCTCACATTCCAGCTTTCCCATTAAGCTTTTACAGGTACTACTACTTGAAACTCAATGTCTCTTTTCTACTTTCTTATTGTACTTCATCCCTTATCCTCTAGAACTTAGCCCAAACTTTTTTGTTGTGAATACTTTTAGTCGTGTCTTTTTCCCATTAATTTGTAACTCCATTAACCATAGGCCATTTTAAGTCATCCTGTTACTTATAGTGGTGACTTTTCATAAAGAAGGTGGTTAGTGGCTCTTTGTTGAATTGAAATCTTGATGTATGTACAACTTCTAGGAACACTTTGCAAGGACTTGTATAAGGTAGGAGAACTCGTACAGTTTTGAATAATTTTTAAGAAACAATTACATCAGAGAGAAGTCTTAAGAGCTATTTTAGGTCATTTTTGAAAAGGTACTGATTGGAATTTTGAAAGTGATGTTCAGGTAGCCAGATGGGATGGCATTGTATTTTATGTAGATAATACTTAGCACTGATCATCCCCTTACTTGAGTATTGTTTCCATTTCTAAGTTCCTCAACTTAAAAGGGATGGGGAGACCTTGGAGATGGTTCTAAGGAGACTCAAAAGATGATTGGTTATATGACTGGAACTCAGTCTTGTGAGGAAAGGTTGAGAGAATGAAAAGCAACTTAAAGCTCTTCAAAAACTGAATGGAGGTCCGGGATTTAGGTCAGCGGCACAAGCGTCTGCCTGTTAAGTGCAAGGCCATGAGTTCAATCCCAGGTACCAAAAAAAAAAAAAAAAGAAAGAAAGAAAGCTGAATGGATCTATTATTAGGAATGGTAACTAGCTGTCTACTGGCTCCACTGATACTTAAAAAAGAGAAAATAGATTTAAACTGAAGTAAGAGATAGTCGTATAGAGAATTTAACTGCTAATGATGGTTGTCATTATGTGATGGTAAAAGGTTACCAAAATAGTCTTATTGTCATCTCTGTAAGTGAACTTTTAAATTTATTTCTTTGGAGGTGGATTTTCAAAATATAGTCCTGGCTGCATAAGTAGAAAATGACCTCTGAAGCTATCTTCTCCTTCTATGAATCAGTAAATATATTCTTACTCAACTTTTTTTTTTTTTTTTTTTTGGTACTGGGGATCGAACTCATGCCCTTGCACTTACCAGGCAAGTGCTTGAGCCACTGAGCTAAACCCCTGGCTCTTTACTCAACTTCTTGAGGATATGGATGATGTTTTATACTCTGTAGTATTCTCCAGGGATTCCTGTAACTTCATTGACTCCCCAAGAAGTATTTCCTCTGAATTGTCAATTTATGGCAATAATTACTAGTTGTAAGCTTCCAAAGAAATCTTTTTTGAAATAATGATTTTTGTGGTGGTTTTTCTTTTGGAGGGGGGTGCCAGGAATCAAATTCAGAACCTCACTCTTGCCAGCCAGGCACTGCGCCACTGAGCTAAATCCCTGGCCCTTTTTTAGTGGTTTTATAGGAGAATAAAAATTTTGTTAAATAAAACCAAGCAAAAATCTTCTTTCTGTTTCTCCCTTTCTCCCTTCCTCTCCCTTTCTCTCCCTTTCTCTGTCTCTCTCAGTGTTATTGAGATAAAGACTTACTATGTAGTCTAGGCTATCCTCAAATTCGAGATCCACCTGCCTCAGCTTCTTGAGTGCTAGGGTTATAGCTATATGCCACCATGCCCAGCTAAGAAAGAAGTCTTAAGCATCAAGAAAATCCAGGGGAAACAGTAGATGTGGTCTTAATATAGGAAACAGGGAGCTTTGTGTGGTATAGGCCTACAATCCCAGCACTGGGAAGGTTGCTACAAGTTCAACGTCAGTCTGGGCTACACAGCGAAACCCTCCCTATCTCAAAAATCAAAAACAAACAAAAATATTTTTATATGCGAAGCAAATAAGCATTTTATTTTCTATCCTTTGTTAAAGTTATTGCCACTTGTGGATGGATTATAAGAGTTTGCAAGTTGTTTCCAGTCCAACATAAATTTGCTTCATGTGAGTTAGTCTTATAAAAGCCTCTGACCCTTGGGTTTTGAGGCTGCGTAGAGGGCTTGAATCACTCAGAATGAAACCTTTTTAGATATGTTGGGTTGCAGAAAGCATTTCCTGTACAGTCAGAATGAAAACCGTGAATTGGGATTATTCATATAGATTACCAAAAGTCTGGGCAGAGTTGATATTAACATTAGCCGGTTTTCCTGCCAGCTTTTAGCTCCATAATCTTGGTTAGGTTATTGAAGTGTTAGGACTTTTGACTTTATTGTTAGTATTGTATATAAATTCCTTCTTTTAGGTAAATCAATACTAAATTTATTTAAGGTTAGTTCCACATGCCGAATATTTTCTGTTTCATTAAGTAATGTCCACTTTTAACTAGTCATTTCATTTAATGACTGGGCTTCTTGGGTGATGCCACATTGTTGCAGGAATTCTGCAAGTGGTAGCAAAGTGAAGGGCAGATGAACTCAAATTGTAAAATTGACTGTCATTTATACAGATATAAATTCAAAAAGCTGGAGAATATGTAAAAGCAAAGAATAGTTCTTTTTATGGTTTCTGGGTTTTTTTGGGGAGGTACTGGGGGTCAAACTTACAACCTCATGCCTGCCAGGCAGGTGCATAGGCCACTGAGCTAAATCCTCTGCCCTTTTTGTGGTTCCTTGAGAGTCTACTTGTTGGAGCAATAAAAAAAATACCAGGGATTTACCAAAAAAAAAAAAAAAAACAATTCCACCAAATATGGCCTTCTCAGTGATGGGGAACTTCCAAATATGTGGTAGTCAGAAGACACCAGTTGGTTTTTTTGAGGAGAGGGAGTACCTAAAATTGAACTGAAGACTTTGCGCTTGCTAGGCAAGTGCTGTGCCACTGAGCTATATCCCTGACCCACCAATTTTTACTTTGTTTTGTTTTGTTTTTTGAAATAGGATCTTTGTACTCCAGGCTGGCCCTGAATTCACTGTGTACCCCAGGCTGGCCTCAAACTGACTGATCCTCCTGCCTCAGCCTCCTGAGTGCTGGGATTACAGGCTTGTGCCACCATAGCCCAGCTTTCAAAATACTAACAACATGAAATTTCCCCTCCAACACAATGATATCTTGGTTCACACACACTTTTGCTTGCAAGCAATTTGGTTCACTAACAGAAGTGTTTAGCAAAATTTTGTTTTTGTCTGCAAACTCTTCATTGGGTGACAGAGATGACCAAATGCCATCTTTTCCAAATGTAGAACAAATTAAGTTCATGAACTGAGGTACCACTGTATTTGAATATTCCTAAAAAAATGATAGGTCAACATTGTGTTGGCAGGCTTGGCAGCTTTGTCATTTTGCCAAGGGAAATACTCACTTTTGTCATTCTAACTTTATGTGCTCCTTCATAAAACTGACTTTATGGAGAGAGGGCGCTGTTTACCTTTAGAGGGAAGGAAGTTGTGGCTTCCTCTGGTTAACCCCACTTGGTGTTGGTCCTCTAGCAGCCCATCTTCCCAGAAGGAAAGATGCATCTTGACTTCTGCGCCACACTGAGAACAAGCTGGCAGAGAAGAACTGAAATTTTGTAGTAGAAACTTGTAGTGAATGAAAATATGGCTTAAAATGAAGTTGGTATTTGTTTAATTTTGTCCAGCCCATTCGCAGTCATTTTGTGGTACTTTATCGTTAGAAAAGAGTGAACCCTGAGATTGTGATGATTAGCTTCTTTATCCACAGTATGTCAGTGAGGTGAGCTTCTTTTTTCTGTTTCTGCAAATGGATAAACCAGTTCAGAGTTAGAAACTGAGGAGTCTGGAAATATACCTTTCTTAATTAAAAAAAATTATTCTGCAAAGTAATTTGGGACATTGCCAAGAGTCTGAATAGCTCTGAAGTAGTGTGCTGTGGTGTGTTTTGTTTTGAAGGACAGATGAGCTGCTTTATGACTGCCTGTCTTTCAAAGCAGGATGGTTAGAGTTCACCTGTGTCATTTGCTTAGCTGTTCTAAGCATTTTGCTTTTTGCTTTTGTTGACATGGAGGGGACATGAGGGTCACTGCCTCTTCCTTGAATTATGAAGTGAGCAAGCACCATTTGTGTCTCTTGGGTGACAGTTGCTAGGTAGAATTGAACCAAAAATTTTTTGGTCTTGAATGGATGAAAATTTTACCTTTTGTTATTAAGAACAGTGTATTTATCTTTGTGCTCTTTAATCCTAGGTGACCTTTTTGTATTAACATTTCTCAACATCAGGCAAAAATCATGTTAAAACAGTTTCAATCTCCTCTTCTCTTACACATTTAAACAACCACTGCTCTCTTTGATGCACCAGGGACCACAGAGAATTGGCCCTTGCCCTTGCCTGACAGTGAGCTTACTGTGTGTGTATACTGTGTGTGTGTGTGTGTGTGTATGTGTTTGTTTGTTTGTTTAATATTTGCCATACTGGAGATGAACCCAAGGCCACTTACATGCTAGACAAACAAGTGCCCTACCACTGAGCTACACCCCCAGGGCCTTTGTTGTTATTGTTATTACTATCCTGGGAATTCAGCTCGGGGTTTCTCACGGAAGCACTTCCCAAGCCCTTTTTAATTTTTGAGATACAGTTATTAGCTTGCAAAATTTCCCAAACTGGGCTTGAACTTGTAACCCTCCTGCCTAAGCCTCACAGAGTGCTAAGATTACACTTGTACATTACCATGCCTAGCCTTCTGTCTACATTTCTTGACTACATTTCAGTAACCACCTTAGCTTAAGAAGTTTTCCTCTGGATTTGTGTGTATTTAGCTATGCTTGAGTATATTTTCCCTTTACTGATTCAGTATTCTTTTTATATTATACTTTTTAAAGTTAGTTACAGATGTCATTACATTTTCTACTTGTATTGAAAAAGTATGTGCAAAGAGGCAATCATAAATATAGCATTCTACAAAATAAGAAATGTAGAGAGATTAGAAAATCTTATTTCATTTTTCAAAAAATATCTTTTATATTCAGGTAGATGACTAAGTGAAAGGGCTTTAGTATTGTATAAGCTCTTCTTCCTCTTGTGGAGCTTACTGTCTCATTTCTTTCTTTCTTTCTTTCTTTCTTTTTTTTTTTTTTTCTTTTTGAGACAGGGTCTCATGCAGTTTAGGCTGACCTTGAGCTCACTTTGTAGCCCAGGTTGGACTCAAACTTGCAACAATTCTCCTGCCTCAGCCTTCTGAGTGCTGTAATTACAGGAGTGTGCCACCACACCCGCCTCATTTCTTTTTAATAAGCTCAGCTTAAAATATAGCATTAAACATAATAACATAATTTTATTTATTTATTTATTTTTTGGTACCAGAGATTGAACTTACAACCTCATGCCTGCCAGGCAGGCACTTAAGCCACTGAGCTAAATCCCTGGCAATAAAATAATTTTAATTAAAAATTTAAGAACTAATAAAAACGACCAGTTCAGTAAGAAAAAGTACAGTATTAATATAAGTCCTTTAATTATAGTACCGTACTTTGTTAGACACCTTGAAAACTGATAACGCAAAGGTTGAAACTCTCAAAGCTAATATGAACAGAATTGTTCTTGGGAGCAATTCAGTTGTTAGTGTTCACTTACTGATGTACTGATTTTTGAGAGTCCATTGTATTGATTGAAGTATAAAAATGAATGAAGAGACTTTTAAATACAAAGCACTAATATTTTCTCCCTTCCTGTTAAAAGGTGACAAATACTACTGTTTCTTTTGTCATTTTCTACAATCAAAGAAGTGTCCCCTCTCCTGTCTAAGGCTAACTTCTCCATTTGAGCTCTGATTCCATCCCTCACATCTACTCAGGATTGTGCTTGCAGTTCTCCTTTCTCAGATTGGTAGTTTCTCTCTTGCAACTGGGTTGGTCCCATCATCATATTAAATGATCTGTGTGAATATAATCCTTGTTTTAAAAAACTTTTCAGTAAGGTATGGTGGCGCATGCTTATAATCCCCAGCAGTTGTAAAGCTGAGCCAGGAGGACTGCCATGAGTTCAAGGCCAGCCTAGAATAAATAGCAAGGCACTGTCTCAGAAAATTAAATAAACAAATAAAAATTTAAAAACCTTTGAACTCCATGTGTTTCTTTAACTACTACCTGGTTCTTTGCTGCTTTTTACAACAAAACTTCTTCCAAGTGCTATGTGTAATTGCTGTCTCCGCTTTCTTATGTCATTCTCTTCTCAGCCACCCCAACTGGGCTTTTGTATCCAGGACTTTAGTGAAACAGCTTTTATCAAGGTCTTCTAGTACTCCTATCTTCAGACTGAATGAAAAAAATTTTTTTTTGAGACAAGGTCTTACTGCATTGTTCAGGTTGGCCTTGAATGTACTCTGCAGTCTAACCTGTCCTCAAACTCATGGGAATTCTCCTGCTTCAACCTCCCGAGTCCTGGGATTACAGACACATGCCACCATGCCTGGCAAGACTGAATAGATAATTCTTCAGCATTTGAACCAGCTGACCACTCTCTTCAAGCTTTCTTGGATTCACTAACACTGTACTTCCCTGTTTTTAACTCATTGATTAAAGACTGTTTGGCTTCCCACCTCTGCTGGACTCTTCTTAAAGTCAGAAGAATCCAGGAGTGTACCTTCTCTATCTACACACTCTTCCTAGGCCAGTGGTAGCAAGCCTATGGCACAGATGCTGTAGTGGACTTTTTGTATCATTGAAATCTCTAAAAAGTTTGCCTGTTACTGTCCTAGGCAATCTCACCTAGTTTTCATGTATAGCCTCAGGACTCCTCACTGAATCTTGGTCTCTAGTACTGACTATTTTTGTCGTGTTCCAGACTTTTATAACCAACTTTCTATTGGACAATTCTATTTGATAATAAAAATAAGCTTGACTAACATTTACTGGGTGTTTATTGTGGGCCAGATTGTATTCTGAGCACTTTAGTCTTCATGACACCTTCCGAGGTATCACTACTATTCCCAGTTACAGGCAAGGAAACAGATACACATTGAAACACTTGGATATCCAATGGGTATCATTTACCATGTGCAGAAAGTCTTGATTTCTCCCCCAAACTTTTGCCATTCCCAGTCTCTGTTTTGGAATAATTCTAGCAGAAACCCATTTGCTCAGGTCTAAAATTTCATACAACATATCTTTGAATTAATGTTTTTTATTCACACTCCAAATTTAAGCCATCAATAAATTCTGTCTGCATTACACCTAAAATATACCTTAACTTCCAACTCTGCCCCAAAACCCCAGACTAACTTATCTATTACAGTCTCTCGGCTGGACTGCTTATCTCCTTGCTGTGTTCTTCCCTTTCCAGAGTTTGTTATTCACACAGAAACTATGAGCTCCAGTGTCTGATCATATTATTTATTTATATTAAACCTGTCACTACTGCTAGAATAATTCTAGATTCTTACTATGGCCAACAAAGCCATGCTTGAGCTGGCCTTTGCTCCTCATCACCATTACTTCTCGTTTTGATTCAATTTGCTGTGGAGCCATGTTGACCTTTTTCTCTCTCTTCCATATATGCTGTACTTGTTGCTGTCTCTGGGCTTTCACACTTGCTGTTGGACTAGAGCACTGTTCTATCAAGGCCTTTGCTATTGGACTAGAGCACTGTTCTATCAAGGCTTTTTTTGTTTTAGGTCTAACCAGGTTTAGCAAATTTTTTTCTGCAAAAGGCCAGATGATCTATGGTTACAGTGCAAAAGCAACCATAGATAACACAAATGAATGAGGGTGGCTATATGCCCATAATGCTCCATGTATGGACTCTGAATTTGAATTTTTGATTTTTTTTCTACCATTTAAAAATAGTAAAAATCAGCCAGGCATGGTGGCACACGCCTTTAATCCCAGCACTCAGGAGGCTGAGGTAGGCATAGCGTTGTGAGTTTGAGGCCAGCTGGGGCTACAACGCGAGCACAAGGCTGGTCTGAGCTACATAGTGCGACCCTGCCTCAAAAAACTAGGGCCGGGAGTTTGGCTCAGTGGCTTAAGTACCTGTCTGGCAGGCGCGAGGTTGTGAGTTCAATCCCTGGTGCCGCCAAAAAAAAAAAAAAAAAAGTAAAAATCAGTATAATCTTAGCACATGGAGCAAACAAACAAACAAACAAAAAAAAACAGATCAGATTTAGCCCACAGGTCTTAGTTTGCCAATGCTTGGTAACTATCACCTCAGAGAAGCTTCTTCTGACCATCTTACTGAATACCACCCCACAGCTAACCCCTGTTGATCCTTGTTGCCCTAGTGTCTTCTTATTTTTTATGTGTTTTATTTCTTGTCTCTACCAGATTGCAGGAATTTTGTCAGTTCTTCACCTGTATGTCTAAATTTAGAGTCTAAAACAGTACCTGGCCAGACATGGTGTTGCACCCTGTAATTCTAACACTCAGGAGGCTGAGGCAGAAGGATTGCTCTGAGTTCAAAACCAGCCTGAACTATGTAGTAAGACCCTGTCTCAACAAAACAAAATGGTACATGGCAACATTCAGGAAATACTTGGTGAATGACCAAATGCCAGTCACATTTGAATTGTTGTTATGGACTGCTATTTGGGATTCCTTTTTTCGTTCTTTCCTACTCTGATTCATTATATACTATCATTTGCAGAATATTTAAAACACAGCCGGGCGTGGTGGCGCATGCCTTTAATCTCAGCACTCGGGAGGCTGAAGTAGGAGAAGCGTTGTGAGTTCGAGGCCAGCTTGGGCTGCAACCTGAGCGCAAGGCCGGCCTGAGCTACATAGTGCGACCCTGCCTCAAAAAACTAGGGCTGGGAGTTTGGTTCAATGGCTTAAGCACCTGTCTGGCAGGCATGAGGTTGTGAGTTTGATCCCCGGTGCTGCAAAAAAAAAAAAAAAAAAAAATTAAAACACAATTATTAAACCTTTTATACACTCGAGAACCAGTGGTAGTGTCCTGCTGTTTACTGCATCAGCCTTGACCATATTGCCCTAAAATTAACAAAGTTTTGATGCTTTGTCTTTCATTATGGCCCTGCTGTGGCAATCCCTGTGCAGGCAAATCAGGTTTTACTGATCCTTGCAACTAACTTTCTGTTTTTCTTTCTTCTCTTCCTTCTCTTCTCCTTTTTCTATTACTGGGGACCAAGCCCAGAGAGTGCTGAGCTACATGCCCACTCCCTTTTTAATCTGATTTTGAGATAGGGTCTCACCAAGTTGCCCAGGCTGACTGACCTTGAACTTGTGATCCTTCTGCCTCAGTAGCTAGGACTGCAGGTGTATACCGCCATGCCCAGTCTTCTCCCCACTATTTCTAATCACCTATTACCTGTTACATTCCTCATGATTTCATTTTCTTCAGAGCTTCATTCTTAAAAACTTACAGATTTTGACCCTCTTTGAGTCTGTTTCTTCCCTGACAGATACATCTGCCCATACAATTTGCCTATGATTTCAGAGAAATTTCTAGTCTCACTCTTGCCCATAGATGTTTCTGCAGCTAAATCCATACTTAGTCCATTTTTCCTTTTCTCGAAGAGACTGTCCCTCCGTTGTGTTTTATAGTCATTCCCTCCCACTTCCATCTTCACCCTTTTGCTTTTTAGGATTTTTTAGTTGCTGCTTCTGTGCTGGGTTCTTCTTTAGCATATAAACATAATCAACTGCAAAAATAATCCTTCCAAGCTGGTCTTTCCCTACCTTGTGCCCTATTTCTCCTTCCTCATATAGCTGAATTTTTCGAAAGAGTAGCGTATGCTCATTTTCATTTTCTCGCTTTCTAATCACACCTCAGCTTACTATGATTTGGCTCCTTCTGCATCTTTAACACTGCATTGAAATTGAACTTGGTAATGTCACAAGTAGCCTCCCAGTTTTGATATTCCACCATATAATTCCAGTCCTTGTGCAACCTGACCGTGCCTTGTTACGTGGTCTTCCCTTGACATGTGATCTCCTTCCTTGGTTTTGCTTCTCCTGTACATTGCAGGGTGTCAGGATTTCTCAGAGCTCTGTTCTCCACCTTCATTTTTCTCAGTAGTCTCTTTTGGATGGTTGGGATTAAAAATGTAATTTCAACATTCATATATTCATTAAATCTAATGTGTTCTCTCCAAATCATTGTATTTTGAGAGCTTGTTTGCTTTTGCTTTGTTGTCTTTTTGAGACAGGTTTTGCTATGCAGTTCAGGCTGGCCTTGAACTCACTTTGCAGCCCAGGCTGGCCTCAAACTCACAGTGATCCTCCTGCCTCGGCCTCCCGAGTGCTGAAATTACAGCATGGTCAGCCTTGAGAGCTCGTTTGGAGGTTCTCGCAGCTCCTCATATACCCTTGACTGAGGAAATGGTCTTCCTGTATCAGGGGTGGTGGTTCCCTTGACTGAGCACAGTTCATTGTATCCCATAGATAAAACTTGGATAGACATTCCTAAGTTAAATGCCTAGTATGATCTCACTTCCTACTCCTATAAATCAGTCTTATTTGTGTGTTCCCAATCTTGGTAACTATCACGGTAAACTTACCAGCCTAAGCTAGGCACCCCAAGTCTTTATCATTCTTTCTACTCCCTTTAACCTTTTGTGTCAAAACCTTGTTCATTTTGTCTCCTAAAGTCTGTGGAGTCTGTCCTTTTCCCTCAATCCCCATTGCCACTGCAGTCGTTTTATAACTCTTCTTCCTGCCTCTGGGTTTAAAGGCAATTTCTTCTCCACTGCTATCACAGTAATCATTTGAAAGATCTGATCATGCTTCTCTCCTGCCTTCAGGATGAGGTCCATACTTGGTGGAAGATAAACTTCAAACTCATGAAAGCATATAAGACCTTTTATAATCTGTCTCCTAACCTATCCCTTCTGCTTCTTTTCTGTATGGGTGAGTTAGGGCCTCTACCACATGGAACTGTTTCATAATTTCACTTCATGCCATGTATTTTTGTGCTTCTGTGCCCTTCTATGTGTTAGTCTGTCTGTCTGCACCATATTTACCTCCATGCCCTGCTTAATCATCCTTTAAAAGTTGGTTCTCACCCTCTGTAGTGGCTTTCCTGACCACTTCTCCTAGGCTGAGCTGGTTGTCTTTCTACTGTGTTCCCAATGAGTTTCATTGGTGGGTGTCTTCACTAGCATAGCTGACAACATATTCTACTTCATTACTTTATTAATCTGTCTTGACAGACTGGAGACCTTTGAAGGTGGAAGCTGACTTTTATATCTGATTTCATCCTTTAACCCAGTAATGGTCTCACTTTTTTTTTTTTTTTTTTTTGGTGTCACATTTTTTAATGAATGAGTGAATGAAGGAATTGCTTTAGTTTCTCTCGCTCCCCTGCCTGTTTTCTTAGATTTAAAAAAAAATATTTTTATTTCTTTTTTGTGGCACTGGGGATCAAACTCACAACCTCATGCCTGCTAGACAGGCGCTTGAGCCACTGAGCCAAACTCCTAGCCCTAGTTTTTTTTGAGGCAGGGTTGCACTATGTAGCTCAGGCCAGGCTTGCGCTCGCGTTGTAGCCCAGGCTGGCCTCGAACTCACAATGTTCCTCCTGCCTCAGCCTCCCGAGTGCTGGGATTAAAGGCATGCACCACCACACCCAACTAAAAATGTACATTATTATAAACTAGAATCATCGTGTAGTGGAAGAGATCACTAAAACTCATTCCTCCCATCTGAAACTTTGTACCCCTTGATTAGCATCTCCCTTTTCCCCCTCCCTTCTCTCCTACCCAGGCTCTGGTAACCACCTTTCTACTCTCTGTTTATATAAAATTGACTTTTTTAGATTCCACACTTAAGTGAGATTGCACAGTAGTTATCTTCCTCTGCCTAACTTATTTATATAATGTCCTCTATTTCCATCCACATTGATGATGGCAGAATGTTTTCCTTTTTAAGGCTGTATAAATTCCATTGAGAGCTATGATGAATGTGATCATTATGTATATCTATAATTAAATTTTTGTTTTCGAGACAGTGCAGACTGTCCTTGAATTTTCTTTTGTAGCCCAGGTTGGCCTTGAACTTGTGATGCCCCTGTCTCACCCTCCCTTGTGCTGGGATTATAAGGGTGTGCCACCACACTCAGCTGATCATTTTGTATATCTAAAACATGCCAATAAAATCAAAAGAATAAATTCCATTGAGTGTTGTACACTTTGCTTATCTAGTCATCCATAAATGGGACTTAAATTGTTCCCATATTTTGGCTATTTTGAATAGTGCTGAAATGAACCTAAGAGTGCAGATCTCTCCAACATACCAGTTTCAGTTCCTTTAGCTATATATTCAGAAGGAGGATTGCTGAATTGTATGACAATTCTATTTTCAATTTTTTGAGGAACCTCTATGACGTTTTCTAATATGATTGTGCTAATTTATGTTCCCACTCACTGTGCATAGTGGCTCCTTTTTTACCACATCTTCACCAGTACTTGGTGTTGTCTTTGGTAATAGCTGTCTAATAGATGAACAGGTATAAGGTGATATCTCATTGTGGTTTTAGTTTGGTCTGTATGCAATTTGCGTGTGGGGATGTGCAGGGATTGAACCCAGTTTTACACTGAGCTGCATCCTTATCCCATTTTATTTTGATTGGAAGGCTCACTAACTCACTAAATTGTTTAGGCAAGGCTCAAACTTGCAGTCCTTCAGCCTCAGCCTCCCAGAGTGCTAGGGTTGTAGTTGTGCACCATCGCGACACCCAGCTTCCATATGTCTCTTTTCTTTTCTTCTTTCTTTCTTTCTTTCTTTCTTTCTTTCTTTCTTTCTTTCTTTCTTTCTTTTTTCTTTTGAGACAGGGTCTTGCTCTGTAGGTTAGGCTGATTGGGAACTCACTATGTAGTCCAGGCTGGCCTCAAACTCATGACAATCCTGCCTCAGCCTCATGAGTGCTGGGATTATAGATGGTGCGCCACTATGTCCAGCCTCTGTGTATTCTTAAAATTAAGAATAGTATCGTCAAATTGTTTGGAGTCCATTAGAACTATAGTTCTATTACCACACTAAATGTTATGCTGTGTTCTGTTTTGGCAGTACTGGGAATTGAACCCAGCGCTTTCCTGTAAGTTACCTCCTCAGGTCTTTTTAAAAATTTTTCAGATAGGATTTCACTAACTCACTGAATTGTCTGGGCTAGGCTTGAACTTGAAATCTTCCTGCCTCTGACTCCCAGAGTGCCAGGATTACAGGTGTGTATCGCCACACCAGTCTCATTGGAGACATTTCTAATGTAGTCAGTAGTTCTTTTGTTTTCATTTTACATTTATTGGGTGCCAGATTTGTGCTAGATACTAGGAATACAAAAATAGTGGAGAAACTGTTCCTATTCTTGAAGAGTGCGTACTGTAGAAGAGATGTGTAAACACGTTTTTAAAAATCTCTTCTGCTAATTACATACTAGTAATTATATGTGCATTTCTTTAGAATACAACATCAGGACCTTGGTGTTTGAGTGTGTGGCAGGAGACACAAAGGGAACTATGCCAGTGGAAGTGATAGCTAACTGGAATAAATTCCCACAGAGGAGATGTTATTCTTTCTAAACTACAGCTGCCAAGATGCAGTTTGCCTCCTGCACATTTCTTCAACTTTAGTTGTTCTTAGTCATTTTTTAGTTCTCCTGTGATCTCATCTGATTCAACCATGTTTTGTTTTGTTTGAGACAAGGTCTTGCTTTGTAGTTCAGGCTGGCCTTGAACTCAGTATGTATCCTCGAACTTGTGGTGATCCTTCTGCTTCAGCCTTCAAAGTGCTGGCCTGAACTCAGGACCTTGTGCTTGCCAGGCAGGCGCTTGTGCCGCTGAGCTATATTCCTGGCCCCCTAAACCATATTTGTTGATGTTAATGATCAAAAGCTTTCAAAAAAAGAATTTAAAAAAAACAAGTGCATCAGAAGTGATTTTGATACTGTCTAATGGTTATTGATGTTATTTTCAGTTGATTCATTAAACTAATTTTGTAATTGAAGGAATTGAGTATTTAGTCTTTGTGTATGTTATTTTTTTTCCCAATGCTAAGGGTCCAAGTTGGTCTGCCACATGCTAACGAAGTGCTCTACTACTGAGCTACATTCCAAGCCAGTTTTCAGTCTCTTAGGATGAAAGATTTTAGACTAGAGAATGCTAAAGACATTTAGACAGTTGCTAAAGGGCATATTTGAGTTACCTACCACTTAGTGAAGTGATCTGAAATATCAGGGAACCTCTTGATTAAAAAAAGGAGGATAACACGAGCAGGGTTCACACTAGGCCTTGTCCCTCTGAGGCCACAACAGGCTGAGCTTGCTTTTCATAAAAGAAGCTTTGGAGATGCCACTTTAGCATGAGAGGTGAAGAACTCTTAAGTGGATGTTTTCCTTCTGACTGTGGTAAATTAGGAAGCATTTAAGGGAGGAGCTGAAGGCTTGCCTATATTATTTGGGAGCAAAAAAGAGAGCTCTGAAGTCTAGCAGTTGAAATTTTGTCAGATCACTAGTATTACCAGGAGTTGTGCTACATCAGATCACTGCAGACGATTTATTTAGGTCTCTGATTTCTAATCCTATAGTAGGGTGCAGATACAATAGTGAGGGATGGAGATACACACTGTTGTTCTTGGAAGAATTTCAAATTTGTTGAGTATTTCTTTTTTTTTTTTGGCTGCACCGGGGATTGAACTCACAACCTCACACCTGCCAGACAGGTGCTTAAGCCGTTGAGCCAAACTTCCAGCCCTGGTTTTTTGAAGCAGGGTCGCAGTGTGTAGCTCAGGCCAGCCTTGCACTCGCATTGTAGCCCAAGCCAGCTTCAAACTCATAACGCTCCTCCTACCTCAGTCTCCCAAGTGCTGGGATTAAAGGTGTGCACCACCATGCCTGGCTCTGTTGAGTATTTCTTCATGAACTAAATACTAATATAAGAGAAAGAATGACCTATTCCAAGAATTAAGCAATTTTAAAATTCTAGAATCTGAATTATGTAGTATTTTATTCTTTGGTGATATTTTAATGTAATTTTTGAAAGGAAGGCTGACATTGTATATGTTCCTACCTTTGCCTTAGATATTAGTTGGGAGTAGGAATCAGGTCTTTCTCAATTTTGCATCTTGAACATATAGCCCTGGAACAGAAATTTAAGTGTTTTTTGAAAGAACAAGTAAATGAAATAACGCTTTGTTTGAAAAGTTGTCCTGTTTGTACATAATTCTTTTAAAAAGCATTTCTTTTCTTTCTTTCCTTTTTTTTTTTGTTTTGTTTTGTTGAGACAGGGTCTTGGTATATAGTCCAGGCTGATGTTGAACTTATTTTGTTGCCCGGGTTGGCCTTGAACTTATAGTGATCCTCCTGCCTCAGCTTCCCAAGTACTGGGATTATAGACATGTGCCACGACACCTGTCATTTCATTTACTTTTCTAAAATGTTTTCATTATATATAAACATTATCTGTAATATTTACTTGGGTTTACTTAGGTTGCTTTGTAGGAAAAATATTCCTATTGCTTCTATTAGAATTCTGCCAGTAAAATTAAAATCCTAAATGTTGAGCTGAGGCATAGCTCAGCGATAGAGGATTTGCCTGGCATGTAATGAGTGCCTAGACTTGGTCTTCAGCACTGCCAAAAAACAGAGACACATGAAAAACAATAAAGAGGACAGGCATGGTAGTGCACGTCTATAATCCCAGCACTTGGGAGGCTGAAGCAGGATGATTGCCTGAATTCAAGACCAGCCTACATAGTGAGACCCTATCTCAAAATAAAACAACAGAATTAAGGTATTTGTGTGTAGGGTGAATTTGCTAAGTCAACTACCCTAGAGTTATGGATAAGAGTAATTCTACATATTTGTTATTTCTACAATTAGATTTTACTTAGGAAGTGACATTAATTTTCTATATTAGTCACTGGATGTTAAATATGATTCAACAATGTTTCATAGTGCTAGACTTGGCAAAGGTATTTTCTGTCTTTGGAGGTAAGAAGATGTTGAATCTCGGCAGTCTGGTCTGCAAGAACTTCATTGTCTGGAAGAAACAATGCTCACAGCTCCTGTCTGTGCTCTGTCTTGGGATGCTGTCCTCTTCAAAGAAGGCCATGTTGAAGTATGTGTGATAAATGGCTGCCTCACCCCAGTCCCAGGACTCCTTGGTCATGTGTCGCATGTCTCCTGTACCCTCCCTGTTCAGGACTTTCCAGGCTTAGGGTGATTCAGTGCCAAACATGGACTTGATATAGTTCCTTTTGTATAGGTATTGCCATAGTCTTGTCTTTTCTTTCTTTCTTTCTTTCTTTTTTTTTTTTTTTTTTTTTTTGTACCAGGGATCGAACTCACAAACTTGCACTTACCAGGCAAGTGCTTGAGCCACTGAGCTAAATTTCTGGTCCCTGCCATAGTCTTTTCTTTCTTTCTTTCTTTCTTTCTTTTTCTTTTTTATCTTTGGATTTCTATGCAGTCTAAATCCTTTGGAAGCCAAGGCTGGTACCTTGTTTACATTCCCCAGAGACCCACATGTTTAAAGTGGGTGATGGAGCCAGATGAGGAGCTTGTTGCTGATGACAGAGAGTGTGTGGAACAAGGAGTGCTATTTTTGGAGCACTCTCTTGCAGTATTCTTTCCCAGTACTTTATTAGCTTGCCATTGCATTCAATTTGTTTACTTACTTCATTCATTCATTCGGGCTTTTATATAGAATTGGAAGTTTAATTAGAAGACTAGAGCTCTTTGACGTAACAGTGACAGCTTTTATTTTTCGCTCAGCTGGTAGGGATCTTTAAACAATGAAAATACTTATTATTTATTATTTATTTTTACTTTTTATTTTTTCTGATTAAAACCTGATTACTTTTTATTATTACCATGCAGCAATATCTCTGAACAAGGTCACTGATAAGCTGCCCCTCCTCTGGAAAACCATTTGTTGGTCTAATCAGTGGAAAACTTTTTTTTTTTTTTTTTTTGCGATACCAAGGCTCGAACTCATAACCTCACGCCTGCCTGGCAGGCGCTTAAGCCACTGAACCAAACTCCCAGCCCAGAAAATATTTTTTAAATCACACTTAACCTATATTTCAAAGAAAAACAAAGTTCTTGAGTAGTAGTAATCCTTTGCAACTACTCTTTATTCTTTTCTTCTATTTGTTTTTCTTTATTTTTTGGTACTGGGGATTGAGCTATGTCCCCATCCTGTATTTTTTTTTTTTTTTAATTTTGAGACAGTCTTATTTAAGTTGCTAAGTTGTCCAGGTTGGGCTCAGACTTGCCGTCCTCCTGGCTCAGTGTCCAAGAGTGCTGGGATTATAGGCTTGCCCCCCACGCCTGGCTCTTTCCATTCTAATCTTATTCCAACTAAAACCAGAAGGAAAATAAATAATGTTGTCATTTTGGAAAGTACTTTGAAACTTTTAAATATTAACAGTTAAATTGCTGCTTGAATTTTCAGTTGTATACTTTTGGAAAACATTGCAAATAGGATTATGTAGTTAGTTTTTGTGAAAGTTTGAAATACAGAAAGTGACCCTTTAAGGTTGTTGATAATGAACATAAGAGCATATATGTAGATTAGCAGGTTGTTCCATGATAATGGAGGAAAAGGAAAACATCACAAATGTGAAGGATCTGAAAATAGTCATTATGTTACTTTAATAGTAGAATAGCAATTTTTATACAATCGATGACTTATTTGACTCTTTTAAATACTTACTTATGGTTTTAGTTGTAAAATTATGGTAGATCATTAGTGTCTACACCTGATTTAGATACAGGGGTTCTTTGTTGCCACCTGTTTGATCGTGGGCACCTCATTTGGGCTCTGAGGAGTCTTAGTTTCTTCTACCACAATATTAGTAAGAACTACTATATATGTATGTTGCCTTACAGTTTTCTAAGTGATTTTGCATGTTATTTTATATGTTCTTACAGTGTTTCAATAAATGAAGAAATGTAGAAACAGATAGGAAGTGACTTGTCTAAAATCACATAGCTTAAGAGTGCCAGAATTGACACCCTAAACCAGTGATGGCGAACCTTTCAGAATCCGAATGCCAGATTGCAGTCCAAATCCACTTAGTGCAAAGTACTGGCACTGCAGTTAAACCTGATTATCAATGCTAGGCTGCTGGGGTGAAGCTGGAGCAACTCACCTTGTGTACTGACAGAGAGGGCTCTGAGTGCCTGCTGTGGCACGCATGCCATAGGCTTGCCACTGCTGCCTTAAACCAACCCTTCTCAGAACCATCAATGCTGTCCTTTCATTTTTGTGCCAACAGAGGATGCCCCCCCAAAGTATAAGAGTTCTGTGATTGTTTTATTTTTACAACTTTTGAAGTAATTTACCATTGTCTATTTTATTACTTTTTTTCCCCCTCAAAATACATTTTAGGGTCACTGTTTTAATTATTTTTTTCTGGATGGGAGTTTTGTTCAGTGTTGTTAATGTATCTTGGCATGCCTGCAATACTAGGTTCAATCCCTAGTGTAAATAAATCTACCCCAGAGCACATTTTTACAGTTAACTATATGGAATTTTCATTGTTCTGATAAGATTTTAGATTACTTGGGTTTAAAAAAATTTTATTTGTATGTTTGTGATACATAACATATTATGCAGTATTGGTACATATACATATCACATCTTGATTCTTTTTTACTTCTCTTTCCTCACTCTTCCTTCCCATGTCTCTTTATTCCCAGATCTCTTTCCTGTATCCACACAGTATCTCCCTGTTTCCTATCATTTTTTATTTTGCTTTTTAAATTATTTATACTTTGAGTTTCTCATAAGATAAGTCATGTGATATTTAACTAGCTGTGTCTGACTTATTTCACCTAGCATTTTGAACTCAGTGTGGACTCATTTTTCTACAAATAGCTCAAATGTATGGCTGTTTATGGCTGTGTAGTACTCCATAGTACATATGTACCACATTTTCTTTATCCATTCATCTGTTGATGGACCTATAGACCACTTCCAGGATTTAGCTATTATGAGTTGTGATGCTGTAAACTTGGATATGTATGTATCACTGTAGTATGATACCCAGAAGAGGTGGAGCTGGGTTAAATGAAATTTGTACTTTTAGAGTTGTTTCTTGGGTTTTGAGTCTTTGGAAGATTTTACCTCTTCAGGTGGTTGGAGATGAGAAGTTGTTACTCGTTTGGCCTAGTCCCTGGTTCTTTGGCACTGTGCCACGCTATTTTTTGTGACCCTTAGTTAATCTTGGTCATGAGTTATCAGGGCCAACAGCTGTTTAGAACAATTATGTCAATTTTGGCTGTAGTGGTACCAATAGCATCAAACACAGCCTATAAAACAACAAACTACGCTAACCCTTAATTTGCAACTTTTAACCATATGAACTAGATTTGGGATTATATAACAAAATGTAAAACAAACCAGATAATTATATGCAGTATGTAAGTCCATAATGTGTCGATTTTGCTCTTGGGGTTAAAATATAAAATGAATTAAGAAGATAGAGAAGTGGAAAAAGAGAAAGAGATTATAAGTAAGGTTAGAGGACAAAGATGAATCCCACCAACTTGGAGAAATTGGTGCAGAAGACTGAAGGAAAAGAGAGGTGGAAGAGATAAAAGGTAGAACAGAACAGAACCACACCTACAAAGAGGTTAGAAACCACTCTCATGCTCATAAAAAAAAAGAAAGAAAGAGAAATAAAAAGCAAACTGAACAAAACAAAGCAAACAAACAAACAAGAAAAGAAAAAAAACAGTCCACTTCCAGTATTCTCTCTGGGTTTACTAGTAGACAGCCTGTGGAGCCAAAGTCCCAAATCATGCCACTGTATCCCAGCAAGCCAGCCGTTGCTTTATGGTGGAGTAGTAGATAACCTTAGCAGACCTGCCCTGAGACCAGACTCATTGGGCTCACTGTAGTCCAAGCAGTTTCCACGGGTCTGTGCCCAGCTAGGAGCTGCTGGAGGAAGCCAGCAGCATTTCTGGTTCTGGACTTATCCAGCCCAACTCCAAAATGGCTTCTGGCCAATTGCTCTCTCCCGAGGGAGGACTGAGTTCTCTGCACTCACTGCCAGTCAGTGCAGTCCTCTACATCCATAACTCCCTTCCACTGCTGTGTCTCTCTGCAGAGGCCTTCAGGGTCGCCAGCTGCCACCGTCACCATGACTGTGCATCCCCAGGTTTCAGCAGCTCCTCTAGCACAGTGAGTCTGGCTCCAGGCGAAGGCATCGCCAGTTACTGCCTTTTTTGTTGAAGTTTTTCTTTTTACTCTGTTTGTGGGCTTCAATTCACACTTCAGGTTTTTCCTGGGTCCAGGGGACCCTCTTCTTTCCTTCTTGTCTTCCTCATGATGCTATATTCCAGTATCTGGACGATGACTTTCAGAGAGGCTGTTTTCTCTGCTGCTCACTGCTCTGCCATCTTCCTGGAAGTTCCTAGAATTGGGTTGTTTGTTTGAGACAGGGTCTTGCTATGCAGTTCAGGCTGACCTTGAGCTCACTGGCTGGTCTCAAACTTGCAACAATCTTCCTGCCTCGACCTCCTCAGTGCTGGGATTACAGGTGTATCCCACCATACCAGGCTCTGCATTTTTAGTTTTTAGAGGAATCTCTATACTGATTTCCGTATTGGTTGCACTAGTTTATATTCCTGCTTAGCAATGTAGAAGAGTTCTCTTTTCCCCACAACTTCACAAGTTTTTGTTGTTTTTTTGAGTTCTTGATGGTAGCCATTCTTTCTGGACTAAGATGGAATGCAGGTATTGCTTTGATTTGCATTTTTCTAATGGTCAAAAGTGCTGAACATTTTTTCATTTATTTGCTGGCTTTTTGTACTTCTTTTGAGAAGTATCTATTCATTTCAAATGCCTTTTTTTTTTTTTTCGGCACTAGGAATCGAACTCACAACCTCGCGCCTGCCAGACAGGCACTTAAGCCGCTGAGCGAAACTCCCAGCCCTAGTTTTTTGAGGCAGGGTCACACTATGTAGCTCAGGCCAGCCTTGCGCTCCCGTTGTAGCCCAGGCGGGCCTCGAACTCACATTGCTGCTCCTACCTCAGCCTCCTGAATGCTGGGATTAAAGGCATGCGCCACCACACCCGGCTTCAAATGCCATTTTTTGATTGGGTCTTTTATTTTGTACAAGGTCTAATTTTTTGAGTTCTTCATATGTTGCAAATAATATGTCTGAGGAGTAGTTGGCAAAAATTTTTCCCATTCTCTAGATTATCTCTTCCTTGTGATTTGTGGGGTTTGTTTTGTTTTGCTGTGCAGAAGCTTTCTAATTTAATATAATCCCATTTGGTTGATCATTGGTGTTATTCTTTGTGCAACTGCTTCTGTTCAGAAAGTCCCTACCTATGCCTGTGTCTAGGAATTTTACATATTTTATCTTACAACACATTCAATGTTCCTGTTTTAATATGCAGGTCTCTGATCTATTTTGATTTGGTTTTAGTGCAGAGTGAGAGATATAGGTCTAGATTCATTTTTCTGCAGGTGGCCAACAAGTTTTTACAGCACTGTTCATTAAAGAGGCTGTCTTTCCGTCAGTGTATGGTTTTATCCCCTTTGTTGTGATCAGATGACTGAATGTGCCTGGAATCATTTCTGTTTCCACAACTCTGTCCTATTGATCCATGTGTCTGTTTTTGATCTGGTACCATTCTGTTTTTATTACTGTAGCTTTGTAATATAACTTGAAATCCAGGATTGTGATACTTCCTGCTCTTGCTCCTGTTGTTCAGGATTGCTTTTGCTATTCTGGGTCTCTTCTGGTTCCATATAAATCTAAGGATTTTTTTTTTCTAGTTCTGTGAAGAATGCTGTTTGTATTTTAATTGGGGCTGCATTAAATGTATGTAGGTTTTGGAAGTATGGCCATTTTGACAATATTGGTTCTGCCTATTCAGGAACAGGGGATGTCTAGTTTCTTTCTTTCTTTTTCCTTTTTTTTTTTTTTTTCTTCTGCATAGTTTGTGCTGGCTCATGGGAAAGGTGAACTGGCTTCAAGATATCTACTTTTTGATGACCTCTTCAGTATCTTTTCTCAGAGGTTTTTGTTTTGTTTTGTTTTTTTGGTACCAGAAATTGAACTCACAACCTCATACTTGCCGGGCAGGTACTGTGTCACTGAGCTATATCCTTTGCCTCTTTTATTTCAGAGTGCTATAGTTTTTGTTAACAGAGATCTTTCACTTCCTTGGTTAGATTAATTCCTAGGAATTAAATTTTTTTTGAAGCTACAGTGAATCAGATTATTTTCTTGATTTACTTCTCAGTGGATTTGTTGTTGGTATATAGGAACAGTATTGGTATTTGTGTATTTTATATGCTGCTACTTTGCTGAATTTGTTTATTCTAAGAGTCTTAGATTCCTGAGGGTCTTTTTTATTCCCCCTTTTTTTTGAGCCAGGATTTTCTCATGTAGGTTACACTGGCTTTGAAATCACTTTGTAGCCCAGGCTGACCTCGAGCTCATAGCAGTCCTCTTGTCTTAGCCTCCCAAGTGCTGGAATTACGGGTGTGTGCCACCACAACTGGTAACTTTTTCCTATTCTATACTTACTCCATTTCCTTCTTTCTACTGTGGCTAATGTTTTGAGTACTGTATTGAACAGAAATAGAGTACACATCCTTGTCTTGTTCTTGATTTTAGAATAAATGCTTTCAGTTTTTTCACATTTAGTATAATGTTGTTACTTGGATTGTTGTTAAGTTTTGTCTTCTTTTTTGGTAACATTGTAGTGTAAATCCTAAAAAATCATTGTAGAAATTTATTTCGAGTTCATTTCCATATGTCCTAAGTTATGTCCTAACTTGTTTTAAGATGAAGGGAAAAGAATTTCTCTTGTTCACAAGTGATCCTTCACAGTAAGAGTCTACTACACATTTTTAAAGCAAAAGGAATTTAAGAATTTGCTTTTAGTGATAAACTTTTTTAAAAAGTACTTAGTATATATTCCTTACATTTAAACTTAACACATTCTTAAAATTATAATACTTCAAATAAATCTCTTTGAAGGGGATTTCAGCTTTTTCTTAAATAGTTTAATTTTAGCAATCTCAAAGAATAAAAAAAAATTTTAGCATCTAATTAGAATTGTGTTTCACTTATAGTGTACAAAGCCTTGGCTCCAAGTATTTTGCTCCACAAATGCATTTAAATTTGAATTGAATCTGCTAATTAATCTAAAAATTATCTTTGCCTTTTAATATATTCCTAATGGAAAAGTATTTGAAAAGATTAGCACTGACTATAGTTTTAAACTAACAACGTTAAGAACTAACTTGAGCAGAAAACCCTCCAATTTCACTCACGTACGTGTGAGCTTAGCTCTTAAGAGGGAAATCTGGGGGCTTTAGTCATTGGAATTCAGTTTAAGATTTAACCAGTAAACTGAAAGTTCACACAAGTCTGTTCTTCATTTATTTATTTTTTCTTCTTTTCTGTGGATTTTGTTTCTGGAATCTGAAATTCCCTTTGTGTCCTTCTCTGGGAAGGAGCTGAATTAGTTTCTGTGAATCAGTGAATTTCTGTTAATCAGTTTGTTTCAATAGAGCATCTTTCTTCAGAACTTTAATGAATTCTTAGATTTTTTTTAAAGGCAGTTAAAATTTGGAGATAAGAAGTTTTTACATTTTTGTCTTTTGCAATTGGAACTAAAAATAAGATGCCTTCCTGTAAGTGAAAGGATTTCACCCTATTTGTGGTCAATTTATGATCTCTTTCACCAATGCTGCTGCCCACCATTAAGTCTCTTATCACAGGGCATTTTAAAATGATGCCATAAAATGCATGTTGAGAATCTGTGGATCTCAAATGTATAGAAATCACATCTAAATGTCATTTCCTGACTTAAGGAACTGACAGTTATGGCACTTTCAGTCTCTATTAATATTTAGTAGACTAGAGATTATCATTTATGTTATTTATGTTTTTTAGACTTAAATACTTGTTGAAAAGCATTTGTTTTTATTGGGGCTGTATATTTCTACCATTGTACTGATTTGCTTACTTGAATTAAAGTTATCCTTTAATTGTTTTGGGCTGTATCTGTAGTTTGAAATTTAGGACTACCCATGTGTATTATGCACCAAAGATGAAATTTCAATGCATTGTCCAGTTACTAAACAATTCTTACTTGTCTATGATGAAGCTATGTGGCTGGGTACATGTATTTCAATGTAGTTATTTTATAGTATTCATTTGGATAATGATAATTAATATGTATAGGCTAATTTTCCAAATTCATTTGTCTCTTCTGGACATTTCTTTGGGGTATGTTCACATTCATGTTTTTGCCTCTGATTTTAAAATCATTTTCCTTTGTTGTAGGATGAGCAGTTCTTAGGTTTTGGCTCAGATGAAGAAGTCAGAGTGCGAAGTCCTACAAGGTCTCCTTCAGGTATGACCATTAAGCATACGGTACCTTTAAGTTCTGTTTGTTAGGCGATTGTGGCTTCCTTTTGCCTTCTTTGCATTTAAAAGATGGTCTTGAACTCTGGGGTTAGGAGATGACTTATGAACTAGATTTCTCTAGGGGATGTTTCTCTGTCGGGCTATCTTTGGTTTATTTAGCGCGCTTCTCTCTGGAGACCACTTGAGACTTGGGAAATAGGTTTCTACAAAATTATGGGGAAATATGATAGACTGGAGGATAACCTACTAAAAGTATCCTCAGATTTATACATTTTGTATTAATATGTTAGTACTTATGCCTTTAGGAATAATTTGGCCATTGTTTTTTACAGAAGAAATCTGGTCTGCTGTTGTCAAAGAACTAAAAATCTGGTCTACTGTTGTCAAAGAACTAAAAATAAAATTTGGTACTATGTGAAACTATTTACCTCATGCTTAGAAGACTTAAAGAAAAACAGTTACATAGTTATTTCCATCTAACACCAATGTTTGTCATTTTTCTCACAAACAAAATATCTAGACTATCTTTAAATTCTAGACTTTCAGGCAGTCTGTTGAAGAGAAGGTCCTCAGTAGAAATAACATTTAATAGTTTGCAAAATTTAATTTTGTATGGGAGAGACCTGAAGATCTTTTGGAAAATACATTCCCCATCTTACTAATATTCTGACTTCTTGTATGGTTTTCTTAGATTTTATGTGCACAGACAATCTACTTTAGTATGCTGTCCTTAGCAGATTTTGCCGTTTGACACTGACTTAGTTTGTGACGTTTGCTGGCATTTGGGTATCGCTTTAAAAAAATATATATCATCATGTTATATAACTGCAGTGATGAACCTACTGTATACGTGCCACAGCTGGCTGTTGGTTGTCATTGAAAGCTCTAAAAAGTTTACCATCACTCTTATAAAGTACTCTAATTCAGACACCCAAGACAGTTTTTCTTTCTTATTTAGGAGAAGTTACCTGATAGTGTCTAAGTATCTGTGTTATTTAGACAGAAGCTCTGATCTCTTTAAGGTGTGATGAAATCTTACCTGGACCTTGTGGTGTATGCCTGTAATCTCAGCACTCAGGAGGCTGAGACAAGAGGATTGCTTTGAGTTTGAGGCCAAGTTGAATCATGTAGTGAGACCCTGTCTCACAAAACAAAAGATGGGATGAAATCTTAAAATTTTATATACAAAAGGGATTTTAGGGGACATCTGGTCTGACCCTTCATTTGTGGCTAACAAATGAAGAAAATACACAATGAATTATTATGTATAACCAGTGTGTGAGTTCTTTGTATGTGTTGTAGATTAAGGAAGTCAGCAGTAGAACTGCTTTTTCTACTTAGGTACCAAAAACTTATTTTAAAAGTAGAATAGAAGAGGTTTTCTAAATTAAGGAAGTCTTCTGAGTGGCCCAGTTCAAATCAACCACAATGATGATAGAATCTCGTACCTCTGGGTAGGAGATTTTTAGTAATTCACAACTCTTTTATGATGGTTTCCTCTTTTTTCTTGGTTATCAGTTTATCTTGAAGATTGTCTTTTTTTGTTAAAAATCATCTGGATGTCCTTCATTATTTAAGAAATGAGAGGTAGTTTCTCTCCTACCTTTTAGTCTGTTCCTTTTGTTGTAATTAGTATATATTGAGAATAAATTCATAAATCTCTAATCTGTTAAGGGAAATTCATAAGTTAATTGGTGAGCAGTGCATTTATATTTAGAAAACTCAGCAATAAGACCTTTGTTGATTTCTGCTGTCTTAGAAAGTAGCTCCATAGTAAAATGTTCATAATGGCCTAAATCTCTTTTGGTGCCTATGAAGGGAAATTTTAGTATCAGAAGAATGTTGTCTTATAAAATGCTCAAAAGTCAAGAGAGAAAAGATGATAGCATGGGCAGCTCTTAATAGTTTTTTGTTTTTTGTGCTTTTTTTTGGTACTGGGAATCGAGCTCAGGACCTCATGCTTGCCAGGCAGGTGCTGCACTGCTGAGCTATATCCCTGACCCATAATACATTTTAATACAAATTTATATATATGAGTACTGGACACAGTTTTGTTTTCTTAACTCTCTTGATATGTAGCAGATTGAGCCAGTTTTTAAACTGGCACATCGCTTTTATTTAGAATAGAAGAAATGTGATTTAATAAGTTACTGATTGCTCTTAACGTATTTAAGGTTAAATTTTTTGGTAACTTGGAACTAACTAGTTTAAGAACTCTTAGGACAATAAATTAATGGACATATCATTAGTCACTTCTCTGATAGTCCACACTCTACAGATTTCTATGATCTGAGATCTCATGAATGAATATTTTTGTATTCAGTAAAACTTTAATTTTCTTTGGCAAACAGATTAAAAATACAAGATGCAGAGTTACATAGGAGCCTTTTCCTGTGTAATTTGGTATATTGATTGAAGAGCACCTTGTTCAAATTTATTCAAAGCTCAGATTCCAAACTGAAAAGTTGGGTTGAATTACTAGAAGCATATCTTTAAATGTTACTCTTGGTGGCTAGGATGAGGAAGCATAGATTTTTTGAAAAATTGTTTTAAATTCAGGGAAAAAAACTTCTTGCTCGTCTAAAGTTGTAGGAAAATCAGTTTTTTACATTACTTTTCAGTTGAAAACCTCTTACCATCATCTTGACCTTTGTATCAAAAAAGTGTTTATTCTTTCAGTTGGAATGTTACTTACTTGATTGCTTTGAGGCAAATTTTTGGTAAAAACAAACTAAACACAATTCAGATGTTTATTGATTCAATAGACCCAAGTTGAATTTGGTACAAAATGAGCTGTGTTAATTATGTTCAGCTTAGCTAAGACCTGAACTAAACGGCTAAATATATGCTTTCATTGTTTAATTTCTATACACAGTTAAAACTAGTCCTCGAAAACCTCGCGGGAGACCTAGAAGTGGCTCTGACCGAAATTCAACTATCCTCTCAGACCCACCTGTGTTTTCCCCTCTAAATAAATCAGAGACCAAATCTGGAGATAAGATCAAGAAGAAAGATTCAAAAAATATAGAAAAGAAACGAGGAAGACCTCCGACCTTCCCTGGAGTAAAAATTAAAATAACACATGGAAAGGACATTTCAGAGTTACCAAAGGGAAACAAAGAAGATAGCCTGAAAAAAATTAAACGGACACCTTCTGCTACATTTCAGCAAGCCACAAAGATTAAAAAATTAAGAGCAGGTAAACTTTCTCCTCTCAAGTCTAAGTTTAAGACAGGGAAGCTTCAAATAGGAAGGAAAGGGGTACAGATTGTACGCCGGCGAGGACGGCCTCCTTCAACAGAAAGGATAAAGACCCCTTCAGGTCTCCTCATTAATTCTGAACTGGAAAAGCCCCAGAAGGTCCGGAAAGACAAGGAAGGAACACCTCCACTCACAAAAGACGATAAGACAATTGTCAGACAAAGCCCTCGAAGGATTAAGCCAGTTAGGATTATTCCTTCTTCTAAAAGGACAGATGCAACAATTGCTAAGCAACTCTTGCAGAGGGCAAAGAAGGGGGCTCAAAAGAAAATTGAAAAAGAAGCAGCTCAGCTGCAAGGAAGAAAGGTGAAGACACAGGTCAAAAATATCCGGCAGTTCATCATGCCTGTTGTCAGTGCTATCTCCTCACGGATCATTAAAACCCCTCGGCGCTTCATAGAGGATGAAGATTATGACCCTCCAATTAAAATAGCCCGACTGGAGTCTACACCAAATAGTAGATTCAGTGCCACATCCTGTGGATCTTCTGAAAAATCAAGTGCAGCTTCTCAACACTCCTCTCAAATGTCTTCAGACTCCTCCCGATCTAGTAGCCCCAGTGTTGATACCTCCACAGATTCTCAGGCCTCTGAGGAGATTCAGGTACTTCCTGAAGAGCGAAGTGACACCCCTGAAGTTCATACACCACTGCCTATTTCCCAGTCCCCAGAAAACGAGAGTAATGATAGGAGAAGCAGACGGTATTCAGTGTCGGAGAGAAGTTTTGGATCTAGAACAACTAAAAAATTATCAACTCTACAAAGTGCCCCCCAGCAGCAGACCTCCTCCTCTCCACCTCCACCTCTGCTTACTCCCCCGCCTCCACTGCAGCCAGCCTCTAGCATCTCTGACCACACACCTTGGCTCATGCCTCCAACGATCCCCTTAGCATCACCATTTTTGCCTGCCTCTGCTGCTCCCATGCAAGGGAAGCGAAAATCTATTTTGCGAGAGCCAACGTTTAGGTGGACTTCTTTAAAGCATTCTAGGTCAGAGCCACAATACTTTTCCTCAGCAAAGTATGCCAAAGAAGGTCTGATTCGTAAACCAATATTTGATAATTTCCGACCCCCTCCACTAACTCCTGAGGATGTTGGCTTCGCATCTGGTTTTTCTCCATCTGGTACTGCTGCTTCAGCCCGGTTGTTTTCACCACTCCATTCGGGAACAAGGTTTGACATGCACAAAAGGAGCCCTCTTCTTAGAGCTCCAAGATTTACTCCAAGCGAGGCACACTCTAGAATATTTGAGTCTGTAACCTTGCCTAGTAACCGAACTTCTGCTGGTACATCATCTTCAGGAGTATCTAGTAGAAAACGGAAAAGAAAAGTGTTTAGTCCTATTCGATCTGAACCAAGATCTCCTTCTCACTCCATGAGGACAAGAAGCGGAAGGCTTAGTACTTCTGAGCTGTCACCTCTCACTCCTCCGTCTTCTGTCTCTTCCTCATTAAGCATTTCTGTTAGTCCTCTTGCCACTAGTGCCTTAAACCCAACTTTTACTTTTCCTTCTCATTCCCTGACCCAGTCTGGGGAATCTACAGAGAAAAATCAGAGACCAAGGAAGCAAACTAGTGCTCCGGCAGAGCCGTTTTCATCAAGTAGTCCTACTCCTCTCTTCCCTTGGTTCACCCCAGGCTCTCAGACCGAGAAGGGGAGAAATAAAGACAAGGCCCCTGATGAACTGTCCAAAGATCGAGATGCTGACAAGAGTGTGGAGAAGGACAAGAGTAGAGAGAGAGACCGAGAGAGAGAAAAGGAGAATAAGCGGGAGTCAAGGAAAGAGAAAAGGAAAAAGGGATCAGAGATTCAGAGTAGTTCTGCTTTGTATCCGGTGGGTAGGGTTTCCAAAGAGAAGGTGGTTGTTGGTGAAGATGTTGCCACTTCATCTTCTGCCAAAAAAACAACAGGGCGGAAGAAGTCTTCGCTCGATTCTGGGACTGATGTCGCTTCTGTGACTCTTGGGGATACAGCAACTGTCAAAACCAAAATACTTATAAAGAAAGGGAGAGGAAATCTGGAAAAAACCAACTTGGACCTCGGCCCAACTGCCCCATCCCTGGAGAAGGAGAAAACCCTCTGCCTTTCTACTCCTTCATCTAGCACTGTTAAACATTCCACTTCCTCCATAGGCTCCATGTTGGCTCAGGCAGACAAGCTTCCAATGACTGACAAGAGGGTTGCCAGCCTCCTAAAAAAGGCCAAAGCCCAGCTCTGCAAGATTGAGAAGAGTAAGAGTCTTAAACAAACTGACCAGCCCAAAGCACAGGTACTCATTTCCACCTTACCTGTTCAAACCAGTAGTTTACCAAGCCCTTCCTGTGGGCAGGTTTTAGTTAGGTTAAGTGTTTTGGTTACTTCCAGTTATGGTAATCAGGAAAAATATGCTGGAGGTGGTAGTATTTCCAGTGGTCTTCAAGGACTGGTAGAGATAAGTAGAAAATAACAAGGTATTAACATTCTGTGTGGTAGGAATGGTGTCAGTGGAGATGGAAAAGTATGAAATATATTTGAGCAACAGTGGCTAGCTGGCAGAGTAGTGAACTGAGAGCTGAAAAATAGGTTGAAACAGTTTTACAGAGAATGCTGAGTTGTTTATACTCCATCAGTTTGGTGCATATGGAATCTATGACTTAATTTTGAAGGAATATTTTTATAATCGAATTGTTTCATTTTCCCTGATAGAAAACTGGAGGCAGTCTCTTCCTCTAAGTAGTAGGTGATTAGAGCAATAGATAATAGATAGTGAGAAGCACTTAGCCTTAAATTGTGGTAAACAAAAGCTGTGGGATTCTGTTTGTTAAGAAGGTGCCAAGCAAAATTTTGCCAAGAACAGCAATTAAAAAAAAAAAAAATGAATGAGGCATGACCTTTCCAGAGAAAACTTGATCTTTAGGTTTTTTAAGAATAGTTATCACATGGTAAATCATACTATCATGCTGAGTTAGGTTAAGATAGGCACAGCTTATTTGGTGGAGATGGAAAAGTATGAAATATATTTGAGCAACAGTGGCTAGCTGGCAGAGTTATTCAACCTAGGGTCGTATTTTCATTAATTCTGACAAGTTGAGAGTTTTTGCAGCAATGTAAAGGGACTTATTTCAGGCACCATGTTGGATGTTTTTGGTTAACCTCCTCCTGATAGAGACAGTGGCTCTTTAAAATGCAAGATACTTCTGTTTGGAGCCTTTTTTTTTTTTAACATCCATTTAATATTTCCTCCCTTCTTCTCTGTTCATCAAGGAAACATAAGAAAGAGACTGGTTAAAACAGCCATTAGCACTAGATTTGTTTAGTAATACTGGATAGACTTCAGCTTGAATTTTGAGAATTGTAGAGAAGTCTAATTGATTTCTAATTAATTAAGATTTCTAGCTAAGGGCTGGGGATTTAGCTCAGTGGCACACGTGCCTGCCTGACAAGTGCAAGGTCATGAGTTGGATCCCTGGTACCAAAAAACAAACAAACAAAAAAAAAGCTTAGTTAATTTCTTTTTTTTGATGAGGCTTTTTTGTGCTTATTTTTGGATGTGGAGTAATTGGATTCTGTATATTGATACTACTTTCTTAGCTGAGAATAACTAGACTTGTATGTTTTGATGCTAGATCATAATTGATCAAGTATACCTTGGTATCATTTAGTTATATTTGCAATGTATATGGTTGTCGTTATTTTTGGCCTGCTTTGAATTTAGGGTCAAGAAAGTGATTCATCAGAGACTTCTGTGCGAGGACCTAGGATTAAACATGTCTGCAGAAGAGCTGCTGTTGCCCTTGGCCGAAAAAGAGCTGTGTTTCCTGATGACATGCCCACCCTGAGTGCCTTACCATGGGAAGAACGTGAAAAGATTTTGTCTTCCATGGGGAATGATGGTAGGTCTGGGAAGTCACCTTTGGAGTGTGAGCAGATTTTTTATTTGTTCGTTGGTCATTCTTGAGGTGCCTAGTAGGCTCTTCATAGTTAATCTGCGTCTTTTAAAAAGAACAGATAGCTAGAAGGGATTAAATATATGAAGAGTTTCATTAGAAGAAATGACTAAGAAAAAAAGGAGTGGTGGTAGCCAGGGAATGCTGGGAGAGTCGTCAGACTATAAAGGAGGTTCTAACCCCATGAAGGAGAGACAGGGAAGGAGACCGCCATGCAATCTAAGAATGGTTTGGCAAGGCTGTCAGGGACTCTTTGAATAAAAATTGGCTGTCAGGTGTCTTATGTCTCCCAGGAGCAAGCCTGCCTTAGTGTCACTGCCACCGTGGTAAGTGTGGCCTCTTCACACCACTGGATTTCAGCATGCAACAGCTGGGGACTTGGTCAGTTATGCTTCCTGGAATTGAGGTCTGTGAGGCACATTCTCATTACTGCCACATAGTTCTGAAATGCTGGGTGGCTGCTCTTAATGAATGTGGAGGTTTATAAAATCCTTAGACACATTCAGTTCATATTCTTCACTTTAGATTAGACTTTTTTTCTTTTTTAGTATTTGGAAATTTTGCTTTCATTAAGCAGCAAGTTATAGGCATTTTAAAACATTTAAATAATTAAAACTCAGAGTTCTCTATGTAATTTATTTATTTATTCATTTATTTATTGGTACCAGGTATCAAACTTATGACCTTGCACTTGCCAGGCTGGCGCTCAAGCTGCTGAGCAATATTTTTATTATAATGTATTTCAGGTTTGGACTACCAGTTAAGGTAGAAGAGACTTGAATTATCTAATAGTACAAAGAGATTTTGAGGTTCTCCCACTGTACTCCCAAGAATGAGTTATATACTCTCTTGGAACTAACAATATTTCTTTAACAGACAAGTCATCAATTGCTGGCTCAGAAGATGCTGAACCGCTTGCTCCACCCATCAAACCAATTAAACCTGTCACCAGAAATAAGGCACCTCAGGAACCACCAGTAAAGAAAGGACGGCGATCAAGACGGTGTGGGCAGTGTCCTGGCTGCCAGGTGCCTGAGGACTGTGGTGTTTGCACTAATTGCTTAGACAAGCCCAAGTTCGGAGGTCGAAATATAAAGAAACAGTGTTGCAAGTGAGTGGATCTTACTCAGAGATGCCGACTTCCCAGGAATGGGATTGCTTATTTATCTCTGGTTTAATGCAGAGACGTACTTGGAAACTGAAAGTGGTGATTGTATTGAATCTTCTTGAGTTGCAAGATTAGTTGCAGAATTTGACTATGTGATGTGGTTAGGTTTGGGCTCTGCTTAAATAAATACTCTGGGCAGTGTTTTCTAGTAGACCATTCTACAATAATATAGGTGTTCTGCGTATGTTCAGTTCACTGTGGCAGTCGCTAGTCACGTGGCTATGAGCTCTTGGCATGTGATTACTATGACTAAAGAACTACAATCTTTACTTCATTTAATTTTAATTAATTTAAATAGCCACATACGACTAATGACAACTATATTAGTCAATGCCACTCTGGAAAATTTCTTTTTAAAACTTGATATACTTAGGCATATTTGTGTGCCAGAACTGAAATCACTTTTATCCTTATGGTGTGCAGGAAACTTTGCATACATGCAGTGTTTTTTTGGTGATGGCTTGTAATCTACCAGTGCGCTACATTGCTAATCCTGAGATAGGGTCTCACTAAGTTGCCCAGGTTGGGCTCCAATTTGCACTCCTCCTGTCTCTGCCTCCCCAGGTAGCTGTGATTATAGGTATGCACCACCACACCTGGTTTGGTTAGCTTGGAGTTTTTTATATAGAATTTGTTAGTGCTCTTATCTTTCTTTCCCCCAATTTATAGTCAGTTTATGGGGCACTTTTTGCCTTCTGGGGTAATTTGTTTAAAATAAATCAGGAGTCACATAAGCAGAAATTTTAGAGCATCTCACTAAGTGCCCAGAACAAGAAATAGTTGCCAAATAAATGAATCATATGAAGTGGTTAATATAAAGCACAGTTGAGGCAGAGGTAGGAGGATTGTAGGTTCAAGCCCAGGTTGAGCAATTTAGCAACTTTGTGAGATACTGTCTCAAAATGAATATTTATGAAGAGCTGTGAATGTAGCACAGTGTGAAGGCCTAGGGTGCAATCCTCTGTGCCACAAAAATAAACAACTAAAACCATAGTTGAGGGAAACACTGCATTATTTACTTCAAGGAAGAACTTCAAGGTGACAGGCAGTTCTGTGCTTTGGTTTGGCCTTAAGCAGGAGTCTTGTCTGAGGCCCATTAATGGTAAGAGGTGAGATCACATACTTCAAAAAGGTACATGCTAGTGAGATAAAATTGCACTGAATTGAGGGGTTGGAATGAATTAGGTGCAATTTTAGACTTCAAGTTAAATTTGAGTTTCATTACATTTAAATTGAGGGGTGAGATATATAGAGATAGATAGATAGATAGATATTAAAGCCATGAGATGTACCTGTAGCATTATAGTGGCAAAGGACTTTGGTAATTTTAGTCCATTTTGTATAAATGTGAATATAAATATAAATTTCACAAAGGAGCAGTACAAGAAATACTAACTGATCATTATGTGTGAGATGCTAGTCAGTATTGAGTTACAAGAATCAAAAATATTTTGACATTTGCTTCTTTTAGATCCTAGAGATGGATAAAATTGCTGATCCGTGTCAGGCATGGTAGCACATGCCTGTAATCCCAGCATTTAGGAGGCTGGGAAGGGAGGATTGCCTCAAATTAGAGGCCAGCCTGGTGTTACACAGTGAGTTCAAGGCCAGCCTGAACTACATAGTGAGAACCTGTCTCAGGGAAAAAAAAAAATTGCTGATCCAAGAATTATAAAGGCTGATATTTAACCTAACATATAGTCCTTGTTTCAGCTGTCAAAATGAACTTGAATAAAACTTCACTGATTCTTGCAGACAAATGAACACTTGTATCACTTGCTTCTCTTTTAAATGCAATTTATCTTATGGTTTATCCCTTGTTATCCTAGGATGAGAAAATGTCAGAATCTACAATGGATGCCTTCCAAAGCCTACCTTCAGAAGCAAGCTAAAGGTAATGTTGTAAAAAGATCTTCCCCCAAATACCTCCTGCTTCAGTGTCATATAGCTACATATGTTCAGTATAAAGAGAACAGTTGGGGTTTCTTTCTTGTAAAATTCTGCTTTTACATGGGGAAATGGTAGTTACTGAACCTGGTTGATAGGTCCATGGGAGATCATTTGACTCTTCTCTGTATTTTGGGATGTGTTTGAAAACTTCCTAGAATAATAAAAGTATACCTACTTCATCTGATCAATGTAGCATTAATTCCTTGAGTCTTGCAGTGCCAGCTTTAGCTGCAGGAAAATGAGAACAAGATTATGTTACATTTCTGCAGGTCTGTTTAACTAAAGCTTTTCTCACTTATAGAGGGATGATCTTGTTTTTTTCCCCAGCTGTGAAAAAGAAAGAGAAAAAGTCTAAGACTAGTGAAAAGAAAGAGAGCACTGTTGTGAAGAACGTGGTAGACTCTAGTCAGAAACCTCCCCCATCAGCACGAGAGGATCCTGCCCCAAAGAAGAGCAGTAGTGAGCCCCCACCAAGAAAGCCAGTGGAAGAGAAGAGCGAAGACGGGAGTGCATCTGTCCCCGGGCCTGAATCCAAACAAGTTGCCACTCCAACTTCCAGAAAGTCCAACAAGCAGGTCTCACAGCCAGCTCCCATCATCCCCCCTCAGCCACCTACCACAGGACCACCACGAAAAGAAGTTCCCAAGACCACACCAAGTGAGCCCAAGAAAAAGCAGCCTCCACCCCCAGAGTCAGGTGAGGGAAGAAGGCAGGAATGATGGGTGAACACAGGTGTTGGTAAAGAAGCCTGCATGTCTGAAACTGCATTTGGAAACCTGAAATGAGGTCTTCAAGAAAATTATCTCTTTTTTAACTACTGTATAATAACAAGAAAATAGAAGCAAAAAAAGTTAGGTTACATCTATTGTCTTAGTTTCCTACTCAAAGCCTTTTTTTTTTTTAAGCTTCTCCTTTTCACAAGCCAGTCCATCCTAACACAGTCATTGCTACCTCCTAACTACAATCTATTTTGAATTCTTTAGGTCCAGAGCAGAGCAAGCAGAAAAAAGTGGCTCCCCGCCCAAGTATCCCTGTAAAACAAAAACCGAAAGAAAAGGTGAGGAGGGCCTTTGTTTCTCTGCCATTTCTCAGAGATGTGTTCTGTTCAGTAGGTAAAAGCTTTGTCCTTGATATTTGCATGACTGAGTGAAACTGCTTTTCTGTTTCTGTGTAGGGTCTCTCTGTGTAGTTCAGGCTGGCCTTGAGCTCACTTTATAGCCCAGGCTGGTCTTGAACTTGCTATAATCCTCCTGACTCAGCCTCTTGAGTGCTGGGATTATGGGTATGTGCCACCATGCCCAGCTGGCCATGGATTTCTTGAACTAACTTTAGTGTTAAGTTTAACGCATGCCTTTTTTTGGTCTCTCCCTCTTTGCTTTCTCCTTCTTTATATCCCTACATGTTGTAGCTTAGGAATTGCTTATTGTTTTTTTGTTTTTTGGATTTTTCTCAACATACTTTAACAATATTTGTTTATAAAAATCAGCCTTACATATGTCTACTATTTTGCTTTATTATAGAGACAAGATTTAAGAATTCTCTGAAAATTACTTGGTTTTGTTTTGTTTGTTTGTTTGTTTGTTTTGATACAGGGTCTTACTATGCAGTTCAGGTTCACTATATAGCCTAGACTGGCCTTGAACTTGAGGCAGTCCTGCCTCCGCCTCCCAAGTGTTGGTATTATAGGCATTCACTAGCACCTGGTGAAGATTACTTTTCTGTTTCTATAGGATACTTGTATTGAAAACATGTTTTCCAGATTTGTTAATAAAGTTTTGCATTTGCATTATTATCTATTGCAAATGTGAAGATAAACATTATTATCTATTGCAAATGTGAAGATAAATAAAATGGTTTTATTTTATTTTTTAATTTTTGAGTTCTCTTTTTTTTTTGGTTTTTTGTTTGTTTGTTTTTTGAGACAGGGGCTTACTATGTTTCAGACTGAGCTGAAACTTGTGGCAGTCTTTCTGCCTCAGCCTCCCAAGTACTAGAATTACAGTAGTTTTGTTTTATATTTCTTGTGTTTCCTTAGGAAAAACCACCTCCAGTCAGTAAGCCGGAGAACGCAGGCACTTTGAACATCCTCAGTACTCTCTCCAATGGCAGTAGCTCTAAGCAGAAAATCCCAACAGATGGAGTCCACAGGATCAGAGTGGACTTTAAGGTAAAATGTTTAGTCATCATGGAGCTTATTGAATGTCATGGCCTTTAAATAAAGAAAATGGTGCTACTAAAGGTGTTGAAAGAGGAAATTAGCACCAACTAGGGGAATAAATAAGAACTACAGTTAACTGGTGAGTTCAGGTTTTCAGAGCTACAGTCAGTGTCATACTGTAGCATCATTGTTTGTGAACTAAATGAAGACACAGCCATTGATGTCCTGAGCATTATGTGAGAAAATTATTTTACACAGAAATGAACAAACTGTGATGATTGTCTGAATTAATAAAACAAGGAAATTCAGTCCCAATATATCTTTGCTATATATTTAGTAAGAATTGAAACAATAGATGAGCCTTGTGCTAATTTATGACTAAGAGTAAAAATTTTTAAGCCAGCAGTTATTTTTAGTTTCATTCAAATAAATACTCTTGATGTTCTGGTGTCACAATGGTTTTATTCTTTTCATTCATATTTTGTCATCGTGGAATTTTTATAAGTGATCTCAATATCTCTCTCTCTCTCTCCCTATCTCTCCCCCTCTCCTCCCCGCCATCCCCGCTCTTTCTCCACTGCCACCGGACTCCCCAACAGGAGGATTGTGAAGCAGAAAATGTGTGGGAGATGGGAGGCTTAGGAATCTTGACCTCTGTTCCTATAACACCCAGGGTGGTTTGCTTTCTCTGTGCCAGTAGTGGGCATGTGGAGGTAAGGTATTCTGCTTTTTTGTATCCTAGGAAGTACAATAGTGGGTTATTTTGCTGTGAATGAAATAAATTGGTGTATTCTCCTTTGTTGGCATTAGGCAGCAGGTACTATTTCCCTGTTTAAACCAGCTAGTGAGCTGGGATTTTAGCTCAGCGGCACAAGTGCCTGCCTGGCAGGTGCGAAGTCATGAGTTAGATCCCCAGTACAAAAAACAAACAAATAAATAAAATAAACCAGCTAGTGAGATATTTTTAAGTTTTTAAAAAATTTTGGAAAAGAATCTGCTACATTTTAAAGAAGCAGATAGTCTCATCTTTTAAATTCAGTCTTAATAGAGTTCAGATTTTTCTGCTAATGTCCAAACATGGGAAAAATTGTAAGTGTTCTGTAAAGAGAGGCTGTTAATGATTGTTTTATATTGACTACCAGTGCTCTCAAAAATTAGTTAAAAAAAGGAACAGTGAATAATGAGAAGAAGAATCCTGTAGAAATGAATACTTTCTCATGGTGGAAAGAGAAATTATACACTTTCTGAGTGTATTGTTTACAAGTACTGTATGTGGTAGTCTTTAAAACAGATATAGTATACCCTCTAACCCAGCAGTTGCAGTCCAGGTGTTTATCTTTTATCTAGTAATTAGATAAATTGACAGACGTGTGCTTGTGTGTATGTGTGTGAGAGAGAAAGAGTTTATTTCAGCATTTTCATGATAAAAATTTAGAAACAACTCAAAAGCCCATCAGTGGGGAGCCTTGGATAAAAGAACTACAGCAACTGGGCATGGTGGCATGTACATGTAATCCCAGCTCTCTGAGAGGTTGAGGGAAGAGGATCATCATGGCCATCCTGGGCTATATAGAGAGACCCTGTCTCAGAAAAATTTTTTCAAAAAAGAAAATTTTAGAACACCTATAATCAATCGCCAGGCATGGTGGCACACACCTTTAATCCCAGCACTCGGGAGGCTGAGGTAGGAGGAGTGTTGTGAGTTCGAGGCCAGCTTGGGCTACAACGTGAGCACAAGGCCGGCCTGAGCTACATAGTGCAACCCTGCCTCAAAAAACTAGGACCAGGAGTTTGGCTCAGTGGCTTAAGCACATGTCTGGCAGGCGCGAGGTTGTGAGTTCGATCCCCAGTGCCGCAAAAAAAAATAAAAAAAAATTAAAAAAACCTATAATCCCATCATTCAGAAAGCAGAGGCAGGAAGATTACTGGGAGTTCAGCAGCAGCCTAGGCGACATAGTGAGTCCAAAGCCAGCCTAAACTACACAGCAACACCCTGTCTCAAAAAACAAAAAAAGGAAGCCAGGTGTGCTAATGCACACCTGTAATCCCAATACTTGGGAGGCCAAGGTGGAGGACTGCTGGGACTTTGAGTTCAGCCTGGGCTATATAGTAAAGTCAAGGCCAACCTGAACTACATAGTGAGACCTTGAGAACATCTGGAAAGATTCACACCAAAATATTAAGAGTGTGGTTGGATTATGGGTAAACTTTGTTTACTATGTCTTCAACTTTTTTAGTTTTTTTGCAGTGAGTATGAGAAAGAGTAAAAATAGTTGCATGATATTAAATAGGAAACAGTATTTTGTCATTCATAAAGGATGTAACCCAGACCCATAAAATTCTCAAATTTACTTTTAGCCAATTATTTATTACATAAAATATGTGCTCAGAGGTCAAAAGACCCAGTTGAAATCTGGATTTTGAGTAACCAGGGCCACTTACATACTAGGTAAGAGATTCAGCTCTGCCCACTTCTATTTTAAATTATGCATTAGCAAAATTACAAACTGTTAGCCTGTACAAGGCTCTGGCTTCAACCCTCTGTACCTCCCTCAAATGTTCCGATATTCATTCATTAAGCAAATATTTTCCTCGTGCTTGTTATGAATGAACAAGATTTTTGTAAGTGACGGAGTTGTTTCAGATATTAGAAATATTCCATCTATAAGTGCCAAGGCTCTTCTTATATGTACACTACTCACAAGAATAATTCAACAATATTTTGTTGCACAGTTCTTCAACTGTAATTAAATGATATGTTTTTAGCATGTAATTGTTCTAATGTGAATCATGTACGTTGTGCACTACAATCTCTAGGATTCCTAAACACTAAGTTAGGGGATGAGTAGCATACTACCTGGGCTGCTCTCCTAAAACATGACCAGTGCATGACGAAGTCTCCATTAGAATTTTAAAACTTTCCACGTTGATATGATTTCGGATTTATAGAAAAACTGTAGAAGTACAAAGAATTCCCATACACCCTTCAACAAGATTCTCTAAATGCTAATATTTTATAATTTCTTTCTTTCTATGGATATATTTTATAGAATAAGAAATATGTATGTACACATGTTAAATACCAACACTCTGTAACTTTTTTTTTTTTTTTTTTTTTTTTTTTTTTTTTTTTTTTGTGGTACTGGAGATGATGCTCACAGCCTTGTGCTTGCCAGGCATCTTTTTCTAAAACTTTGAAAACAAGTTGTAGTCATATGTCCTTTTGCTTCTAGCTGTCAGCATGTATTTCCTAACATTAAGGAATACTCCATTATCTAACCACAATGTAATTGCCAAAACCAGGAGATTAACATTTGAGCATTACTATTGTCTGTAAATCTTATTTAGATTTGACCAGTTGTCTCAATACTTCCTTTTTGGCAATTGACAATTCTGGGTTATCCTCAATAGTACTTTTATAAATCCTGTATGAAAATGACTTGTTTTTAAATGACTTATTTTTAAAATTACAAATGGAAAGGGTAAGAGCAGTTTACAGTTGTACCTTTAGCACTCTTCCTCTCTTTCTCTACCTAACTTCTTTACATTTCCATATTCTTTGTTTATATTCTCATGGTTCTTAGCACATTCCAGTAAATCTTATATATATTTTTTACTTTATAATTGTTACTACTACTGTGTTGCCAGAATATCCTGTATTGCTCTATTTATACCCAGTTCTCAATATATTGAGTTAAATACAGGTTGAGTAATTTTATCTGAAATGTTTGAGATTTTTTTTTTTTTTTTTTTTTTTTTTTTTTTTTTTTTTGTGCCGGGATCCAACTCACAACCTCACATCTGCCAGGCAGGTGCTTATGCCACTGAGCTAAATCCCCAGCCCTATTTTTTGAGAAGAGGTCTCACTATGCAGTTCAGGCTGGCCTTGAACTCACTTTATAGCCCAGGTTGGTCTTGAACTCACAAGGATCCTCTGCCTCAGCCTCCCGAGTGCTGGGCTTAAAGTCATGCACCACCAGACCCAGCTAATGTTTGAGATTTTTTTGGATTTTAAAAACATTTTTGGAATATTTCATTATTGAGATAACTATCTTGGAGATAAGACCCAAATCTAAACATGAGATTCATTTATTTTATATATACCTTACACATAACTTGAAGGCAATTTTATGTGATATTTTTAATAATTTTATGCATAAAACAAAGCCTGTGTATATTAGACTTGAAACTTGGTATGGAATTTTCTACTTGTAGCACTTTGGATTTCAGATATTCAGGTTATAGATACTTAACCTGAATATGCCAATGCAATCTAAAACTCTTTAAGTGTGTTATATGGTTGATATTTCTTTCCACATGTATTTGACACACTTCTATGTTCTCATCTTGGTTATTTTATTTGTTTTGTTTTGTTCTTCTAGTTTGTGTATTGCCAAGTGTGTTGTGAGCCCTTCCATAAGTTTTGTTTAGAGGAGAGCGAGCGCCCTCTGGAGGACCAGCTGGAAAATTGGTGTTGTCGTCGCTGCAAGTTTTGTCATGTTTGTGGGAGGCAGCATCAGGCTACAAAGGTACAGCATTTAGTAATAGAACTATTAGAGTGTATTTAAACTGTTTCTGCCTTCTAATTTAGTGTTGTGTCTGTATTCTGTGCTGTGTGCTTTTTCTGTTTTATTCATTGAGTATAATCAATTGCCTGATTTTGTGTTTTAATTTTCAGAATATTAGAAATAAGACTTCAGAAAAACTTCCAAAAAAAAGTAAAATCCTGTTTGTTAGCACTTCCTGCCTTTGGCAGCAAGTAAATCTCTATAATTTAGTTGCGAGTAAGGAAGGTGTGGAAATTTAAACTGTTCTAATGATGTGCTGTACTTACTTGAAAATAGATTTGAAAAAGAGTGCTAAGTAAATAGCGAAGGTGATGTGACAACCATTTTTGCCAACATCTTTTTCTACAGCAGCTGCTGGAGTGTAATAAGTGCCGAAACAGCTATCACCCTGAGTGCCTGGGACCAAACTACCCCACCAAACCTACAAAGAAAAAGAAAGTTTGGGTAAGAACACATATCATGCTGCTTTGAAAAGAATTATCATGGCTTGGTGGGGTTCACACAATGTATAAAAATAGGAGTACCATTGTTTAGGGATGTCAAAATAGCAATGTTTTTGCTTTATTGTTAGGAAAAGTCATCTCAGTAAAGAAGTCAAATGTGGAAATGAATTGCAATAGAGACTTTTTTGAATAAGAGAAAAAAAATTAAGAAATCCCTATTGAATTCCTTCTTTTCCAGATTTGTACCAAGTGCGTTCGCTGCAAGAGTTGTGGATCTACAACTCCAGGCAAAGGGTGGGATGCACAGTGGTCTCACGACTTTTCCCTGTGCCATGACTGTGCCAAACTCTTTGCTAAAGGTAACCATAAAATTCAGTTTTGTCCATGTTTGGTGCTTTGGAGGTAAATTGTCTACTGCAGTGGAATGAAATAGAAAGTCTTACTTGTTGTGTTAAGGATACCATTTAGATGTGTTACCACTTTCCTATTCCTATTCCTGTTCTTTCCTATGTATAGACAGCTTAGCAGCTGGGAATGTTTTGTTAGTTTATGTAGGAAGAATCTGGGGGGATTTTTATTACGGCTAACTGCAAACAAATGCTCTAAGCTGGCAGAGCCAAGTGTGGTACACACACATTTGGTTATTTCAGAAATGAGTTTAAATAGTATGTTTTATCTTAATAATTATGCCAGGAAAGGAGTTCTAACAGATTGAACCCATTAATGTATTTAGGATACTGACTGTGTAGAATCACTTTTTTTTTTTGCTCTTCTGCACTGGGGTTGGAACTCCGGACATTGTGCCTGCCAGGCAGGAGCTTAAGCCACTGAGCCAAACTCCCAGCCTTACTTTTTTTTGAGGCAGGGTCGCACTGTGTACAGTTCAGGCCGGCCTTGCTCACGTTGTAGCCCAAGGCAGCCTTGAACTCACAACGCTCCACCTACCTCAGCCTCTAGAGTGCTGGGATTAAAGGCGTGTGCCACCACACCCGCCCTATATAGAATAACTATTAAAGTTATTTTGGGCCAGGGATATAGTTCAGTAGCACAACACTTGAGTGGCAGGCATGAAGTCCTGAGTTTGATTCTAGGTACCCCCCCTCCCAGTTATTTTGAATAAACAGATCAATTTAATGAAACCTATTAAAAAATAATAGAGGAAGCCTAGCACTTGGGAGGCTGAGGCAGGATTGTAAATTTGAGTATCACTGGGGCAACTTAGTGTGACCACCCCACACACACCAAAAAAAAAGCTGGAGAAGTATCTTAGTGGTAGAGTGCCCCTGGGTTCTGCCCCAGTATTGAAAGAAATAATAGAGAATAATGGATAAAGCAAATTTATGATGGCTATGAATAGAATTGGTTTAGAAAGTTCTGCTCTAAACTTTAATGTAAAAACACTTAAGAATCAGGAAAAAATTTAAATTAACTGTTTCTTAACTCACACATTCCCCTCCCCCTTTTTTCTTTTTTTTTTTTTTTTTTGTGGCACTGGGGATTGAACTCACAGCCTCATGCCTGCCAGACAGGTGTTTAAGCCACTGAGCCAAACTTCCAGCCCTAGTTTTTCAAGGCAGGGTCGCACTGTGTAGCTCAGGCTGGCCTTGCGCTTGCATTGTAGCCCAAGCCGGCCTCGAACTCACAATGTTCCACCTACCTCAGCCTCCCGAGTGCTGGGATTAAAGGCGTGCGCCACCACGCCCGGCTTTTGTCTCTTTTGGTCTTTTTGAGACAGTTTCACTATGCAGTTTAGGCTGACCTCAAACTCAGCAATCCTCCTGCCTCAGCCTCCCAAATGCTAGGATTACAGGAATGTGCCACCATGCCTGACCTTCCACTTCTTTGTAAAAATTTAAGGAGACGACATACTCTCTTTTCCATTCTTTTTCTATTACATTATATTTTAAAATCTACCCTCATGACTCTTTTTTGGGGGTAGGGCTACTGGGAATTGAATTCAGGACCTTGCGCTTGCTAGGCAGGTACTGTACCACTGAGCTATATCCCCAGCCCCTCCTCATGACTTTTAGAGTGAGTTCTAGAGAAGAGAACTAGTGGCACATATGAAGCTTTCTTACAAGTGTTCTGGGAGCTTATGAACATTCCATAGATCCATGCTAGCTTTAGACTGCAGATTTTAGATTAGGGTGGCACATGTGAATCAAGGGCCTTGAAAGCACTGCTGTAAACTTTACTTTGTTTTCAGGAAACTTCTGTCCTCTCTGTGATAAGTGTTATGATGATGATGACTATGAGAGTAAGATGATGCAATGTGGGAAGTGCGATCGCTGGGTCCATTCCAAATGTGAGAATCTTTCAGGTACAGAAGGTTGGAGTCTTTTTATTACAGTTTCTTTCTTTCTAAGTACTGTTGCACTCACAGTCTCCAGAATACTATAAACTTAAAATTACAGTAGTATTACTTGTCTTTTTAAGTTTATTTTTGCTCTGTAGAATAAGCAGTATTGTGTTGTTTTGCTCATTTCTCTTGACCACATCCCTATATTTATCTGCTGTCTTTGTATGTATCTTATCCAATTGGTTCTCTAATAACCAAATCTTAGGTTAGTGTTAATTATGTCCCTTTTTGAAATCAGTATGTGTGATAGCCTACAGGATATTAGCATCTTAGTGCATTTCCTAACGTATAGTAGAGTGAACTCTTCTTCCTCTTTCCCTCTCTTCAGAGGACATCATCGTTAAGTTTTTGTTTTCCCAGATGAGATGTATGAGATTCTGTCTAATCTGCCAGAAAGTGTGGCCTATACTTGTATCAACTGTACTGAGCGACACCCTGCAGAGTGGCGACTGGCCCTTGAAAAAGAACTACAGATTTCTCTGAAGCAAGTTCTAACAGCCTTGTTGAATTCTCGGACCACCAGCCATTTGCTGCGCTACCGGCAGGTAGGCCTTAGGTTCACTTTGTTTCCACAATCTTGTTCTGTGCCAGGTGTGTGGTAGTACACCTGTAATCCCAGCATTCAGGAGGCTGAGGCAGGAGAATTGTTGCACAAAATTTGTTGCTCACGAAGTGAGCTCAAGGCCAGCCTGAACTGCATAGCAGGACCCTGTCTCCAAAAGACAAAGAAAACAAAAAAAATTAGATCTCTCGTTCTTAGGTGATTTTTACCTAGTAATGGGTTGAAGGATTTGTTTTGTTTCATTCTTCTTTAGTTTTAGAGTTAGTTACTTGTTTTGGTCTTAACTATTTGAAAATTTTTTAGGACCTAGAGTAAGACCTTCTTTGGAGTAAGAAATAGAAAGGAACTATATCTTGAAAGGCTTCACTGCCATAATAAGAAATCTAGGCTTTATTCTCTAGTGGCAATGGGGAGATAATGAAAGACTTCACCTACAAGAATAAGTTGATCAGTGTAGCTTTTTACCAAAAAAAAAATAAAAAAATATCTGACTGGGATAGAGAGAATTAGAAACCCTAGAAGCAAATACAACTTGGAAGCAGTTACAGCAGTCAACTTGATAGCTATTGTTTTTTGTCCATGTAAGTTGTGAACTATACATCTATAAAGTAGTAATTTGAAATACAAGGTATAATGTTGGAAGAACCCTAGATAAGTTGTAACTCACCTGAATTACAGTTATCTTTTTTTATAAATTTCCCTTTTTTTGAGTATGAAAATTAACTTATCTATGTTGTGCTTAAAAAGAATTGAACAGCCGGGCGAGGTGGCGCACACCTTTAATCCCAGCACTCGGGAGGCTGAGGTAGGAGGAGCGTTGTGACTTCGAGGCCCTGTGACCCTGCCTCGAAAAACTAGGGCTGGGAGTTTGGTTCAGTGGTGTAAGCGCCTCTCTGGCAGGCTTGAAGCTGTGAGTTCGATCCCTGGTGCCGCAAAAAAAAAAAAGGAATTGAACAGTTTTGACTTTCATTCTACGTTTGGAAATTACCAAGCAAAACTTTGAAGTTAGCCTAGCTAAACTAATAGATAAAGGCTTATTTTTTCTGTTTGAGAAGTTATTTTTGTGTTCTTGTGTTTTATATGAATATTTACTGCCATTTTTATTAATTTTAATAGAATTTGCATGCATGCCTCATTCTTAGTACTAGATAAAATTATCTATCTGTCCATCCATCCTATCTCCATCTGTCCATTCATCCATCCATCCATCCATCCGTCCATCTTTTTACTGGCAACAGGCTGCCAAGCCTCCGGACTTAAATCCTGAGACAGAAGAGAGTATACCTTCCCGCAGCTCCCCAGAAGGACCTGATCCACCAGTTCTTACTGAGGTCAGCAAGCAGGATGATCAACAGCCTTTAGACCTGGAAGGAGTCAAGAGGAAAATGGACCAGGGGAACTACATATCCGTGGTATGTCTCTGCAGCAAAAGAACAGTTTCAAGTACCAATGTAGCGTCCATGGATCTTTGGGAGACGAGACTGAGTATACAAGTAACTTAAAAATGATTTGTATTGCTTGTAGAAATGTTAATACATTTAATCCCAGCACTCGGGAGGCTGAGGTAGGAGGAGTGTTGTGAGTTCGAGGCCGGCCTGGGCTACAACGCGAGCACAATGCCGGCCTGAGCTACACAGTGCTACCCTGCCTCAAAAAACCAGGGCTGGGAGTTTGGCTCAGTGGCTTAAGCACCTGCCCTGGCAGGCACGAGGTTCTGAGTTCAATCCCCAGTACCGCAAAAAAAAAAAAAAAAAAAAAAAGACATGTTATGCAGCTTTAGATGTATAAAAACATGGACATTATTTCAGCTCCATGTTTCAGAAGAAGGTTATACTTCAATATGTCTTTAAGTGCTATATTTATCTGGCTTTCATCTGAAAATTATATTAAGAGAAAACATGAAAGACTAGTTTTGGGGGAAATGCTCATGTGATGGTAATTGATTCTCCCCTTTTGAGCTTAGCTCTGTCTTCCTTTAGGGAGGATTTGTAGATAAAAATCTTTTATGCTTTTAAAAATGTATAGCAAATGGTCGTTTATTATTTCATGGTCTGTGTGCTATTCAGTTGTTTTGTTCATCTTAGTCTAAATGAAAGATTGTGACCCTGTTTGTGTAACTTATCATGATAAAGCTAATTTGTTTGCATTCTTGCCTTGTTAACCTGGCATCTCTTGATGCCATAAGTTCATCGAGATTTGAATCCTAAAGCTTCAACCAAAGAGAAGTTGCAGAGTTTTAAACAGGGTCTGAGTTTTCTGTTAGAATCTGAGCTGTATGGCTAAGGAAGGAAAACAAAGTGGTTTTAAGAGCACAATATTTTATGAGTAATTAATGTTTTATTTTTATATGCAGTTGGAGTTCAGTGATGATATAGTGAAAATCATTCAAGCAGCAATCAATTCAGATGGAGGACAGCCAGAGATTAAAAAAGCCAACAGCATGGTCAAGTCCTTCTTTATTCGGGTGAATCATACTAATATTTCTTGTTTTTAATGCTTAACTATGAGAAATTGCTCCATGAATATAGTGGACTTATTCTCTTTATTTTGCCGTGTGTTTTGGTTTAATTTGTTTCTCTGATTTTTTTGGGAAGAAGTTGGTAAGATTGCCTGAGTGGATGGATCTTTGCCTTGGTGGCCTAACTTAACCTTGTATTAACAGAATTTGCTATAAAGATGTGGGTTTTTATGTGGTTCTCAAATGGATGTTCACATGTTTATATTGTTTGTCTTTCTTTTAGCAAATGGAACGAGTTTTTCCATGGTTCAGTGTCAAAAAGTCTAGATTTTGGGAACCAAATAAAGTATCAAGCAAGTAAGTCATTGGCTTTTTTTTTCTCATCAGCTAGAAATCTGAGAGTTGTCAGATTTCTATATTGAGGTTTCTAGATTTTAATATTAAAAAAATAAATCAATTGAAATGCCTTGTTAGCATTGGCTTAGAATATGCCTTTCATGTTTATAGCTTATTCCCTTTTGTTCTTTACTTATGTAAATATATATTAGCAAACTTTACTTAAGTTGTGGCATATGGACAATACATGTATGATACAACTGCATAGTTGGCCTTGTCCCAATTGGGTTCTATTTTACTTAATTCAAATAGTGCTCTGTACTGCTCTTGATTCTCCATATTTCACCTTTAATTTTAATTTCAATAAATTCTTTTGATTTTTTATAAGATAAGCTTATCATTTGTTCTTGAAAGTTTAGTTAAGAGTTACATATTGGAAGTATGATTAAAGTCCTGTGTACTGTGTACTTAGGCAGTGTACTGTGACTTGTTTTTGCATTCTGTGAATGGCTGTCACATGGGCCCAAGACCTGGTGATATCAAGAATTATTTTGTACAATTCTAGGTATATTATAGGAGTTCAATAAATACTTGTTGAATCAATTATTTTCAGCAGTGGGATGTTACCAAACGCAGTGCTTCCACCTTCACTTGACCATAATTATGCTCAGTGGCAGGAGCGAGAGGAAAACAGCCACACTGAGCAGCCTCCTTTAATGAAGAAAATCATTCCAGCTCCCAAACCCAAAGGGCCTGGAGAACCAGACTCACCAACTCCTCTGCATCCTCCTACACCACCAATTTTGAGTAAGGCACTATATGAACAGTTATTGTCTAGAGGCAAATGATGGACTTTGTGAATCTAAATTTAATGTACAGTGATACCTTGCTTGTCAAACGGTTCCAAGCTCAAACTTTCCATTATTCAGATAGCAGAGTTCAAAAAATCTGCTTGGTGTTCATAACTTTGCTCAGTAGTCGAACTGAAAATCCAACTTGAGAAAACCTATGTAGGCCAAGAGTGAATCACACTTTGCATCACATCGCAGAAACAAAGAAATGATGCTTTAGTCCAAGTGCCGCTCCTGCCCCACAATCTGTAGTGCTTGTGTTAGTGTGTTCATCATTGTGTTTTGTTTTGGTTTTTTTTTTGCACTTTGTGTAAAACAGCATAACCATGACACCAAAGAAGGTTAATGATACCAGCAATAAAGCTAAGAGGAAAATTGTGAAAACTATGATAAGAGTTAAAGAAATCACTGCAAAATTTGTTAAGTCCTAGAAAAATGAATTTGTAACTGTAATTTTTGGCTTTGGAATCAATTATTTGGTTTTCCATTATCCTGGGAAAACTATTTTAAGTTCGTGAGCTTTTCAGTGTTCAAATATGAATTTGGAATGAAATGAGTTCAACAACCAAGGTATCACTGTACTTGACATCAGAAAGGAATTTTCAGGTTCTCCTTAAAAGTAATGAAAATCAAGCCGGTGTGGTGGCGCACACCTTTAATCCCAGCACTCAGGAGGCTGAGGTAGGAGGAGCGTTGTGAATTCAAGGCCGATTTGGGCTGCAATGCGAGTGCAAGGCCAGCCTGAGCTACATAGTGCGACCCTGCCTCAAAAAAGTAAGGCTGGGAGTTTGGCTCAGTGGCTTAAGTGCCTGTCTGGCAGGTGCAAGGTTGAGCTCGAGCCCCAGTGCCACCAAAAAAAAAAAAAAAAAGTAATGAAAATCAGTATTTTTGTTTCACCTGGGTTATTAGCAAGGAGTTGTTTGACAGTTTTTTATTAATTTTTGTTTTTGTTTTTGTTTTTTTGTTGTCAAGGATCGGACTCATGACCTCTCGCTTGCCAGGCAGACGCTTATGCCACTGAGCTAAATCCCTGGCCCTTGAAAGTATTTTATAAGAAGCTGAATTGTTTTGTTTTTTCCTGGCAATCAGACACAGTATTGCCAGTTTTAACTGAATATCTTTTGGGTTCCCAGGTACCGATAGGAGTCGAGAAGATAGTCCAGAGCTGAACCCACCCCCAGGCATAGAAGATAATAGACAGTGTGCGTTATGTTTGATGTATGGTGATGACAGTGCTAATGTAAGTAGTTTGTGACATCACATCCTACTTTAATAGACACCTCACATAAACTGTCCTTTGTATCAGCACTTGACATTTATTTAACTAATGTTTGTCAGTTCTTGGCACTTAAGAACTTTTTTTAACTGAGTCGATTTAAAAGATCACTTGCCATAAGTTAACCTATTGATATTTAGTACTTTCTACTGGAAGTTCTTCAGAGATATTTTTGTGAAAGTTAGTAAAATGTAAGTTGTACATTAAAAAGTTTGTGTTTAATGTAAAATAACGGAATGGTTAACCCTAGTTCTTACAGACTATCTGGATTCATTACTGTGCTTAAGTATGTACTTACCGACCTCAGCAAGTAGCTTAAATTCTCTGACCTTCAGTTTATCTTTAAAATGAAAATAATAATGCTGACAGTGATTGTGAGGATTAAAAAGTTTAGTAGTCTGAAAGAATTGGCTTTGAAATACGGTTTTAAAGAAGTCAATGCTAGCCGGGCGTGGTGGCGCACTCCTGTAATCCCAGCACTCGGGATTCTGAGGCAGGAGGATCTTTGCGAGTTCAAAACCAGCCTGAACCGCATAGTGACCCTGTCTCAAAAAGACAAAAAAAAAAAAAAGACGAAGTAAGTGCTGGACAGGGGATTTAGTTCAGTGGCATAAGTGTACCTGCCTGGCAAGTGCAAGGTTGTGAGTTTGATGCTTGGTACAAAAAAAAAAGGTCAGTGCACAGTTGCATAAGCTTACCAGCTACTGCTCATTTTTGTAATTCTGTAGTTATATAAAATGTTTTCAATTTATGAAAAAAGTAATCTAGAATAGAAAGGAAAGAAGTAGAAACAGAAACATTTTAAAAAGCATTGTGTTCTAAATTAAAGAATTATAATTGCTTTCTCGAGGTTATCTTGACTGAGGCAAAGCAAAAACCTCTTTTGGCATTGAGCCCTTTAAGAAAAAAACCTCTTTATTTCATAGGATGCTGGCCGTTTATTATACATCGGCCAAAATGAATGGACACATGTAAATTGTGCTTTGTGGTCAGCAGAAGTGTTTGAAGATGATGATGGATCATTAAAGAATGTGCATATGGCTGTGATCAGGGGCAAGCAGCTGGTAAGAATTCAGTGGGTAAATTTTATGAAAGAGATTCTGGCCAAGTTTGTGCATATTCTTTCTGGGGAATTACGCTTCTTCACTGAGGTTTTTTACAATGGTTTCAGAGTAGTAAGCCACCAAGTATTGGTATAGATTGTAGGCAGATTGCTGTTCTGATCCTTGGAAGAGGAATATAAAAGAAATAGAAAATAAAGTATTATCTAATTTGGGAGATGATTGATATATGTGAAACAATTGTCTATTTAAAGGGGTGTAGACTAAACAATCTTAGGTTCCAATGAGTAAATTCATAAAGTATGTACATGGAGAAGGGATGTGGGGCCAGTCATAGGGCTACTCAGAAGGCTGAGGCAGCAATTGAAGGCAACTTAGCAGGATCCTGTCTCAAAATCAAAAGAAAAAGAAAATGATAAATAGGAGTTGAGAGCAATCAGAAAAAACATTGATGAAGTAAAAATTTGAAAGCTGTATTTTAAAGGAGAGGGGAAAAATGAAGGATTGTGAAAGAGAAACCAACCAATAAATGAAACAGCACATGCCAGGAAGCATAAGTCAGTTGTCTGGAGAGCACAAAGAAAAAGTCTTTCTTGAGAGGAATCCAGATTGTGACTGTAACAGAACAATATGGTGACATATAGGGCCAGTTAAAGGAAAGCTTTGAATCGTATAAGTTTGTCATTTGTTAAGACTAATAACTAAAGAACCACTATGCTTTTGACAAGGAAAGTCTTTGTAGAACTGAGTCACTTTGGGATATAACTTTCTTGCCATGTGACATTGTCAGCATTGATTTTCAAAGTTTCATGTCTTATAAATTAATCCTGCATCCTAGAAAAAAACTGTTTTGTTCCAAGTTCTAGAGCCATTTGTAATATTTAAGTTTGATACTTACAGTGCTTTTTGGATAATAGGAAAGAGAAGATTTAAGGAAACTCTGTGCTCATCTAATTTCTCTAATTCAGCAAGTGATCAATACATAAGATGAATTGTAAAAATCTCGTAACCGGTTGATTCTGTAGAGGAGATGGCAAATGTTTTAAAACATCTGAAAATCTGAGCAGAGGTCTATTCTTCTGGGTTTTAGAGATGTGAATTCTGCCAGAAGCCAGGAGCCACCGTGGGTTGCTGTCTCACATCCTGTACCAGCAATTATCATTTTATGTGTTCCCGAGCCAAGAACTGTGTCTTTCTGGATGATAAGAAAGTGTATTGCCAACGACATCGGGATTTGATCAAAGGCGAGGTGAGACAGCTTTAGTTGCTTTTTTGTTGTTTTCATTAGAGTTTTGTTTTTTTTCTAGAGCAATTTTAGGTTCACAGCAAAATTAAACAGAACGTATAAGTTTTCTATATATCCTGTCTTTATACATATCCAGCTACCTCCATTAGAGTACTCCCACTAGAGTGACTGATAAATTTATCACGATTGATGAATATACACTGATACATCTGCATCATCCGGTGGTGGTAGTTGACATTAGGGTGCACTCTTGGTGTACGTTATGGGATTTGGACAAATGTACAATGTGATGTATTTGGTTGGGCATGGTGGCACACTGAAGCTGAGGCAGAAGGATCAAAAGTTCAAGCCCAACCTGAGCAACTTTATGAGACCCTATTTCAAAATAAAAATACACAGGGCTGGAGTTATAGCTCAGTGGCACTGCACCTACCTGGCAAGCACAAGGTTCTGAGTTTGATTCCTAGTACCAAAAAAAAAAAAGTACACACAAAAAAGGACTGGGGCTGTAACACCAGGAAGGCCCTGAGTCAATTTCCCAGCACCGTAAAAATGTGTATTCACCATTACAGTATGAGTATTTTCATTGCTCTAAAAATTCTATGTTTTGGCTGCTTCTCCATTTTTCTCCCTTAATTACTGGACAACTACTAATCCTTTTATATCTCCATGGTCTTGGCATTTCAAAAGTTTTCTGTAGTTGGAATAGTATAGCATATAGTCTTTTCAGACTGGGTTCTTGCGCTTAGCAACATGCATTTAATTTTCCAGCAGCATTTAATTCTCTTTTCAGGGCTTGTGTGGTTGCTTTTTGTGAATTCTCTAGGAAAATTCTCAGGGGAAAATACTGAAAAAGAACAAGGTGGTAAAGTCAGTTTTGCCTTTCTACTGTGTATTTGTAGACTCATCTCCACATATGGGAAGTAAAAAAATACTGCTTACAAAACAAGAGCGTGATTTTAGAGATATTTCCCTTGAGTCAACACTATGAGTATAATGTGTAAAAGGTTAACAACCATGGGTTTTTATTTAAGGTGGTTCCTGAGAATGGATTTGAAGTTTTTAGAAGAGTGTTTGTGGATTTCGAAGGCATCAGTTTGAGAAGAAAGTTCCTAAATGGCTTGGAACCAGAAAATATTCACATGATGATTGGTATGACCTAGACCTTGGCTACTGAGGAGGGCTGTATTATGCTTTGGCCACTGTGTATAGTACTCATTATAAAACGACGCCCTCATTGTCTCCTCTAATCTGTTTTTCTTCTGTTGATCAGGCTCCATGACAATTGACTGCTTAGGAATTCTGAATGATCTCTCTGACTGTGAAGACAAGCTCTTTCCCATCGGATATCAGTAAGTAGTACCATAAAGAAAAGAAAACATCTTCCACAACTCCTTGAACATCCTAAAATAATGTGCAGGTCATTAAATGTAGAGGTATATTTGTTAACTACATTTAACTGCTACTGAAAATGACTTTTGCTAGTTCTCTGATTCATCGCCTTGTAGATAGGAGCTAAAGAATCATGTCAGGTAAGTCTAGTTGTAGAAGCAAAGTGTTAATGCCATAATTTTAGAATCATTTTCAAATAAAGCCTAAATAGAAATCAGGGTCAGTCTCTTAGATTCCTCTAAACACCATTCATCCAGATACAGAAGTTCAACTGTTTTTTGAATCAAATACATCATATCCTGCCAGCAGTTTTCTTTCTTTTTTGGGAGTGGGGAGAGGTGGTGCTGGGAATCATCATCTGAGGCCTCGAATAGATAAACTTTACCATTAGGTTGAGAGGCAGAAGCCAAATATAAGAAAGAGCAGGTTAGAATATTGCCTACTCTATCTTAAAAGATGGACTATGACAGATCTAGTAATTAGAGACATTATTTTACTGTGCTATTATTTGAGAGAAGTTTTCTAAGGAGTTTTATTTCTGTGCTTCCTGTCTATAGGCAAGCCTGGCAAAGAGGTTAGGTAAATGATCAAGAGTCTGAGAGCCCTATGCATCTAATTAAAAACTGGAGTTTCAATCCAGGTGCCTATTTAAGCTGCGGTGGATCAGGGCTTATTAGTGACTCTGTTAGTCGGTACTCAGAGCAGTATTGGAGTCTTGCTTTTTGAAGAAAAGCCTCAAATCTTCCAAAGGTTCACAAGAATAGTTTTCTTCTTGTGAACGCTTCTTTGCCTCGGACAGTTCAGGTGGGACTGGCTTGATCCTAGAATATGGTTAGTGTTTTTCTTTTCTAGGTTTTAGTGTATTTTACTGTTTGGAGTTCCTGCTTATAATACAAAGTAAAATAACTTTTTGGGGGGGTAATCATTTTATTGGGGGGCTCAGAAGGTAGAGAAAAGGTGCTGAAAAGGCGCATTAGACAGTGAGATCGGATCTCCTTGGCAGGGCTGGATCTCCGGTTCCACTATCTCCAAAAGTTAAACCACATTTTTAAAAATCCCAAAAATCTTATGTTATTTTCAGAGAGGCTTGGAAACAGGACTTCAGAAAATTTGGAGAATCCTAAGTAGGGGAATTTATATTTAGAGAACTCATGAAATAAGACTAAATTCTCTCATTCAAATAGACTAGGGAACCAAGGATGAGGAGAGGTTTCACAAGACAGTTTCTGCTTTCACTCTCTTATACGTGATATTTCACAATCTGTTGCCAGGTGTTCCCGTGTGTACTGGAGCACCACAGATGCTCGAAAGCGCTGCGTGTACACATGCAAGATAGTAGAGTGCCGTCCTCCAGTTGTAGAGCCAGACATCAACAGCACTGTTGAACATGATGAAAATCGAACCATCGCCCATAGTCCATCATCATTTACAGGTCCTTAATAGAGATGGGACTTAATTTTGAGTTTTGGGAGTATGTGGGATTAGCATTGTGGGAAAATATCATTTATATGCGAGGTCTTCTTTCTAGTTTTTGACGTTACCTAATAGCTGACTTTTTATTGGTTCATTTCTGTGCTATTTTAATTATTTTCTACCACAGAAAGTTCATCTAAAGAAAGTCAGAGTACAGCTGAAATTTTAAGTCCTCCATCACCAGACCGACCTCCTCATTTGCAAACTTCTAGCTCCTGTTACTACCATGTCATCTCAAAGGTCCCTAGGATTCGAACACCCAGTTATTCTCCTACGCAAAGATCCCCTGGCTGTCGGCCATTACCTTCTGCAGGTAAAGGACTTCATTGATCTACTTGACCCTAGAAGATCAACCCAAAGATTAATTGGTAATTCTTTCAGGCAACCTTAGGTTGGTGACTTGCTAACTGAAAACAGATTTTTCGTTACCTGTAAATAGAGATAGCAAATTGAAGCCAGAGACTTCCAAACATTTTTTCATCTGTAATAGATTTTCTTACCTTTTCTGTTTTGTTCAGGAAGTCCTACCCCAACCACTCATGAGATAGTCACAGTGGGCGATCCTTTACTCTCCTCTGGACTGCGCAGCATTGGCTCCAGGCGTCACAGCACTTCTTCCTTGTCACCACAGCGTTCTAAGCTCCGGATTATGTCTCCAATGAGAACTGGGAATACTTACTCCAGGCATAGTGTTTCCTCAGTCTCTGCCATTGGTACTGTTACAGATTCTGAGTCAAGTGCCAAAGCAGTTGATCATGCCTTAGGGCCACTAAATTCAAGTGCTAGTCTAGGGCACAACACTCCCACCTCTTCAAGTTTGCAAAGGACAGTGGTTACTGTAGGATCTAAAACTAGTCACTTAGATATATCTTTAGAAATGAAACATTCTAGTGCTTCAGACTTGCTGCCTAAGAGCTCCTCTCTAAAGGGAGAGAAGACCAAAATGCTGAGTTCCAAGAGTTCAGATGGATCTGCACATAACTTGGCTTACCCTGGAATTCCTAAGTTGGCCCCACAGGTTCATAGCACAAGTTCTGGAGAATTAAATGCTAGTAAAATCAGCACTTTTGCTGAACCATCTTCAGTACCATTTTCTTCTAAAGAGGCCCTCTCTTTCCCTCTCCATTCGAGAGGCCAAAGGAATGACCGAGACCAACACACAGATCCTGTCCAATTGGCAAACCCCTCTCCTGATGAAGATACTGAAATCAAAACCTTGAAGCTTTCTGGTGTGAGCAACAGATCATCCATTATCAATGAACATGTGGGATCTAGTTCCAGAGACAGGAGACAGAAAGGGAAAAAATCTTCTAAAGAAACTTTCAAAGAAAAGCATTCCAGTAAGTCGTTTTTGGAACCTGGTCAGGTGACAACTGGTGAGGAGGGAAACCTAAAGCCAGAATTTGTTGATGAGGTTTTGACTCCAGAATTTATAGGGCAACGACCATGTAATAATGTTTCTTCTGATAAAATTGGGGATAAAGTCCTTTCTATTTCAGGAGTCCCCAAAGCTCCATCTATGCAAGTAGAAGAATCTGCCAAAGAATCACAGGCATCCAGGAAACGCACAGTCAAAGTGACACTGACACCTCTAAAAATGGAAAGTGAGAGTCAGTCCAAAAATGCCCTGAAAGAAAGTGGGCCTGTCTCTCCTTTGCAGATAGAGTCAGTATCTCCAGCAGAACCAGTTTCAGCTTCTGAAAGTCCAGGAGATGGTCCAGTGGCACAACCAAGCCCCAACAATACCTCATCCCAGGATTCTCAAAGTAACAACTATCAGAATCTTCCAGTTCAGGACAGAAACCTAATGCTTCCAGATGGCCCCAAACCTCAGGAAGATGGCTCTTTTAAGAGGAGATATCCCCGTCGCAGTGCCCGTGCACGTTCTAACATGTTCTTTGGGCTCACCCCTCTCTATGGAGTCCGATCCTATGGTGAAGAAGACATTCCATTCTACAGTAGCTCCACAGGAAAGAAGCGAGGCAAGAGATCAGCTGAAGGGCAGGTGGATGGAGCTGATGATTTAAGCACTTCAGATGAAGATGACTTGTACTATTACAACTTCACTAGAACAGTAATTTCTCCAGGTGGAGAGGAACGATTGGTGTCTCATAATTTATTTCGGGAGGAGGAACAGTGTGATCTTCCAAAAATTTCACAGTTGGATGGTGTTGATGATGGAACAGAGAGTGACACCAGTGTCACAGCCACAACAAGGAAAGGCAGCCAGATTCCAAAAAGAAATGGTAAAGAAAATGGAACAGAAAACTTAAAGATTGATCGCCCTGAAGATGCTGGAGAAAAAGAACACATCATTAAGAGTTCTGTTGTCCACAAAAATGAGCCAAAGATGGATAACTGCCACTCAGTAAACAGAGTTAAAGCACAGGGACAGGATTCCTTGGAAGCTCAGCTCAGCTCATTGGAGTCAAGCCGCAGAGTCCACACAAGTACCCCCTCGGACAAAAATTTACTAGATACCTATAATACCGAGCTCCTGAAGTCTGACTCAGACAATAACAACAGTGATGACTGTGGGAACATCCTGCCATCAGACATTATGGACTTTGTACTAAAGAATACTCCATCCATGCAGGCACTGGGTGAGAGCCCAGAATCATCTTCTTCAGAACTCCTAAATCTTGGTGAAGGTTTGGGTCTTGACAGCAATCGTGAAAAAGACATGGGTCTTTTTGAAGTATTTTCTCAGCAGCTGCCAACAACAGAACCTGTGGACAGTAGTGTCTCTTCTTCTATCTCAGCAGAGGAGCAGTTTGAGTTGCCACTAGAGCTGCCTTCTGATCTCTCTGTCCTGACCACCCGAAGTCCCACTGTCCCTAGCCAGAATGCTAGCAGACTGGCTGTAATCTCAGACTCGGGAGAGAAGCGAGTAACCATAACGGAAAAGTCTGTGGCCTCAACTGAAGGTGACCCAGCTTTGCTGAGCCCAGGAGTAGATTCTACCCCTGAAGGCCACATGACTCCTGATCACTTTATCCAAGGGCGCATGGATGCAGAACACATCTCCAGCCCTTGTGGTTCAGTAGAGCAAGGACATGGCAACAGTCAGGACTTAACTCGAAACAGTAGCACCCCTGGCCTTCAGGTACCTGTGTCCCCTACTGTTCCCATCCAGAACCAGAAGTATGTGCCCAATTCTACTGATAGTCCTGGCCCATCTCAGATTTCTAATGCAGCTGTCCAGACCACTCCACCCCACCTAAAACCAGCAACCGAGAAACTCATTGTTGTTAACCAGAACATGCAGCCACTTTATGTTCTCCAAACTCTTCCAAATGGAGTGACTCAAAAAATCCAGTTGACCTCTCCTGTTAGTTCTGCACCCAGTGTGATGGAGACAAATACTTCAGTCTTGGGGCCCATGGGAAGTGGCCTCACCCTCACCACAGGACTAAATCCAAGCTTGCCAACTTCTCAGTCTCTGTTCCCTCCTGCTAGCAAAGGACTGCTCTCCATGCCTCATCACCAGCACTTACACTCCTTTCCCACAGCTACTCAAAGTAGTTTCCCCCCCAATATCAGCAGTCCTCCTTCAGGCCTACTTATTGGGGTTCAGCCTCCTCCAGATCCCCAACTTTTGGTTTCAGAAGCCAGCCCAAGGACAGATCTCACCACCACAGCCACTCCATCCTCTGGACTTAAGAAAAGACCTATATCTCGTCTACATTCTCGAAAGAATAAAAAACTTGCACCCTCTAGTACCCCTTCGAACATTGCCCCTCCCGATGTGGTTTCTAATATGACATTGATTAACTTCACACCCTCCCAGCTTTCAAATCATCCCAGTCTGTTAGATTTGGGGTCCCTTAATACTTCGTCTCACCGAACTGTTCCCAACATCATCAAAAGATCTAAATCTGGCATCATGTATTTTGAACAGGCACCCCTGTTACCACCCCAGAGTGTGGGCGGAAATGCTGCCACAGCTGTGAGCACAGCAACAATAAGCCAGGATACTGGCCACCCCACATCAGGGCCTGTGTCTGGCTTAGCATCCAGTTCCTCTGTCTTGAATGTCGTATCCATGCAAACTACCACAGCCCCTACAAGTAGTGCAGCAGTTCCAGGACATGTTACCTTAACTAACCCGAGGTTGCTTGGGACCCCAGATATTGGCTCAATAAGTAATCTCCTAATCAAAGCCAGCCAGCAGAGCCTGGGCATTCAGGACCAGCCTGTGTCTTTACCACCAAATTCAGGAATGTTCCCACAACTAGGGACATCTCAGACACCCTCAACTGCTGCAATGCCAGCCACATCCAGCGTCTGCGTATTGCCCTCTCCTCAGGCTGCAGGTATGACGGCTGCCTCCCCTTCTGGGGAAGCAGAAGAACACTATCAGTTGCAGCATGTGAACCAGCTGCTTGCCAGCAAAACCGGGATCCTCTCCTCCCAGCTTGATCTCGATTCTACTTCTGGGACCCAGACATCCAACTTCACCCAGCCAGTAGATGCTCCTAATAGTGTGGGGCTAGAGCAGAACAAGTCTTTGCCCTCAAACTTGCAAGCCAGCTCAGCCTCTCCCAGGGGCTCTCCATCCCCTGGACAACAGTCAGCAAGCTCCTCAGTGCCAGGTCCAACTAAGCCCAAACCAAAAATCAAACGGATTCAGCTGCCTCTAGATAAAGGAAATGGCAAGAAGCACAAAGTTTCCCATTTGCGGACCAGTTCTGAAGCACACATTCCAGACCAAGAAGCCAACACAACATCCCTGTCCTCAGTCACAGGGTGAGTGTTTCAAATACTTGCTCTGCTGGGTCTGTGGAATTTTTTGCTCTGGCTAAGGAGCTAATGAAGCAGTAGGCTTTGGGGAGGGGCTTTAGGAACTTAGTAATATTACTTGTGGATTTTAACTTTGGTTTTATTTTGTTTTGTTTCTCTCTCCTAGTGGTGATTATAGAGCAGAATTTAGCTCCTTCAGTGGACAATTTGACTTGAAATAGAACTATGTAATTATTCTTTGCTCTGATTTCATACAGTACTATTTCCTCCCCACCTTTTTTTCCTCTAGTTTTAGGATACTAGGGAATGATTATTCTTGTCTGATGGGTAAAGGCCCCTGTTGTAGAACCTCAAGAGTCCTTTGCAAAAACTTTATCATTGGGACCAGGAGTACAGCTCAGCAGCACAGTGTCCGCCTGACAAACGCAAGGTCCTGAGTTCAATTCCTGGTACCAAAATAAAAACCAACTTTATCATTGAAGTATAACATATAAAGTGTACAAGTAAATGTATAAATATGTATTCACCCATGTTGCCATCACTCCAATCAAGACTGAACACTTCTAGTGCCCCAGAAGTCTCCTGATGCCCTCTCTGGTCAGTACCCCTCAGGTCATCATCATTTTTTACCTTTTTGACCGTAGGTTACTGTTGCAGGCTCACACGTTTTATCAGGTGCTGATAGGCATTTCTCACATTTACTTCACTACATATTTTCTGGTGGTTTCTTGGAAAAATACAAATGATTGTGTTCCAGGACTTCAGGAGCAGAGGCTGAGCAGCAGGATACAGCTAATGTGGAACAGTCTTCACAAAAGGAGTGTGGGCAGCCTGCAGGGTGAGCTGAAAAATTAATTCTCTACTATGAAGCCCTCTTATCTCTCCACCTTACTTAACAAATAATTCATCCTGATTTGCCTTGATTTTTGTTTTATTGTCAGGGATTTTTTTTTTAAATGGAATTTAATAGAGACTTATTCTAGAAAGTGACCTAGAATTATTTAAATAATGGGCAGTAATTTCATTTGTCTTGCCCACTTCTCAGTTCATTCCTGAGAAATAGCTTGCTAATAATTTGACTTTATGCATGCAAGCATTTATATGCATATTCAGATATACATGGTATGTATATGATACGTATACACCTTTTACATAAAAGGAATAATATTATACATAACTTTTTTTACTAGTTTCCTTTTTTTTTTTTTTTTGCTGCATCAGGGATCGAACTCACAAGCTTATGCCTGCTAGACAGGTGCTTAAGCCACTGAGCCAAACTCCCAGCCCTAGTCTTTTGAGTCAGGGTCGCACTATGTAGCTCAAGCCGGCCTTGCGCTCTCGCTGTAGCCCAAGTCAGCCTCGAACTCACAACGCTTCTCTTACCTCAGCCTCCTGAGTGCTGGGATTAAAAGCGTGTGCCACCACACTCAGCTAAAAATGTACATTATTATTAACTAGAATCATCATGTAGTGGAAGAGATCACTAAAACTCATTCTTCCCATCTGAAACTTTGTACCCGGCTTGTTTCCAATTCTTATATTATTTTATATACATCTTTCTGTGCAGGTACCTATAGATAAGTTCACTTTTTGTTTTGTGTTGTTTCGTTTTCTGAGTTAGGGTCTCATTATACAGTTCAAGCTGGCCTTGAGCTCATTTTGTAGCCCAGGCTGGCCTCAAACTCACAGCAGTTCTCATGCCTGCCTCTGAGTGCTGAGATTACAGGCATCCACCACCACACCTGGCTTTTTTAGTGTCTGCCTCTGGTAATATTGTAGATCTACAATGATTTATTTAATTAGTTTAATATATGTTGACATACATTTGGATTGTTCCAGGGTTCATTTAATTTTGAAAAGTGAAAATTGGTGGTGGTTTACAGACACATGTATGTAGCTTACTTTTTAGTTAAGCCTGGTAACTTATTTAAGTAACTACAGAACTGCTTCTGACCTTTCATTGTTTACACTTAGTAAACAATGAAATATGAGTATGAGTATCAAGAGAATCATCTAAAACTTTAAAAGCAGACACTCATTATCAATATTTGGGAAGAAATTTCATAAAAATGACAGTTTTATTTTATGTAACATTCACTAGTGTGTTAGCACCATTCATTGAGCAGATTCTACAGAAAACACCCCATAGTTCGTTTTCTATTATGTGTTTTGTAGAACCTACACAACTGTATCACAGATAAATTATGAATGTTTTTATCTTTGAATTGAACCAGCAGATGTTGTATCTCACATTTCATTTTCTTTTCATTTAGACAAGTGGCTGTTCTCCCAGAGCCTCAGGCAACACAAAATCCAGCAAATGAGCAAGAAAGTACAGGTATGTGGGTGGATAATGGGTCAGAATCAGAGATTTTTAAAACTAGGACTATTAAAATCACCTAATTTACCTCTGATTTTCTGAAAAAAATGTATATATATTTCATAGAAGTTAAGTGATTGGCCAAAATTGTAAACTAAACTTTGTGCGTGTCTGCTGGACCTCTTCACACCATAGTCTGTGATCACCTATAAACTAGGGGACACAGAGCAATGCCTACAAACATTCTGCACTGCTAGTTCTAACAACAGTGGGATGTAAATAGCTAGTGACAACCTGATTCATGTTTGAATTGTTACTAAAGGAGACCAAGAACTATTTGTATTTGATAGCCAGATTTTAGTTACAACACCAGAAACATCTCTTAGCATGTTCCATTTATCTTAATGAATTTGATCAGGAAACAGCTGGTCACATCAAGATTAGAGAGCTCTTGCTGGCAACGGTGGCACACACGCCTATAATCCCAGCATTTGGGAGGCAGTGGCAGGAGGATCATCATGAGTTCGAGGCCAGTTTGCACTACATAGTGAACTCAAGGCCAGCCTGAACTGCACAGCGAGACCCTGTCTCAAAAAGACAAAAAAAAAAAAAAAGAAGAAGAAGAAGAGGAAGAAAAAGATACACACCTATAATCTCAGCTATTCGGGAAGCTGAATCTGAAAGATCTCACATTTGAGGCTTATCTCAGGTCACTTACTGAGACCCTGTTTTAAAAAGGACAGGGGATGCGGGTCAGTAATAAAGCAAGCACTCCTGGATTCAATGCCCAATAGTACCACAAAAGAAAATATAGATACAGACATAGATTAGAGAATTCTGGATATAAGGCCTTGCCCATTTTCATGAATGGGACTTCCTAAAAGAGAACCAGGTAGAGAAAAGGCTTTGGTATGAGACTCAAACTATTGCCCCACCCACTGATTAGCTGATTCCTCAAGAGAACTGACATGTCAATCACTGTAAAAAGGCAGTGATGAGCCGGGCATGGTGGCACACGCCTTTAATCCCAGCACTTGGGAGGCTGAGGTAGGAGGAGCGTTGTGAGTTCAAGGCCAGCTTGGGCTACAACGTGAGTGCAAGGCTGGCCTGAGCTACACAGTGTGACCCTGCCTCAGAAAACCAGGGCCGGGAATTTGACTCAGTGACTTAAGCCCCTGTCTGACAGGTGCAAGGTTGTGAGTTCAATCCCTGGTGCAAGGGGGGGCGGGGGGGCTGAGAGTAGTATCTGCAACCAGATAGGTTGAAATCTACCTCTACCACATAATAGCTAAATGAAAATGACATGTTACTTTCTGCCTCAGTTTTCTCACTTTTAAAGTGGAAACTATAGTAACACCTACCTTGCTGGGTTATAGTGAGGTTTGTATAAAAGAGTTATCTGAGGGGCCAGGGGTTTAGTTCAGTGGTGTAAGCGCCTGCCTGGCAAACACAAGGTCGTGAGTTCAATCCCTGGTACAACCACAAAAAAAAAAGAAAAAGAAGAAAAATGTTACCTGAGACAGCAAGTGTTGCACACATATTAACCATTACTTTTTCTTTTTTACAATATTTTTCTCCATTACTTTGTTTTATTTATGTATGTATGTATTTTTTTGGTACTGGGAATTGAACTCATGACCTCGCATTTATTTGCCAGGCAGGCACTGTGCTGCTGAGCTATATCCCTGGCCCACCATTACATTTTTTCACTTTAACTCTATTGAAGATTATTATAGAACAACTCTGGATTGTCATACCAGGCTCTACTACAGAGACAGCACAACTTCATGTAAAAAAAAAAAAAAATAGATATATATGTGCAGAGATATGTGTACACGTGCAGATATCAGTTTAAATCACTTCCTAGCAGCCGGGCGTGGTGGTGCACGCCTTTAATCCCAGCACTCGGGAGGCTGAGGTAGCAGGAGCGTTGTGGGTTCGAGACCGGCTTGGGCTACAACGCGAGCGCAAGGCCGGCCTGAGCTACATAGTGCGACCCTGCCTCGAAAAACTAGGGCTGGGAGTTTGGCTCAGTGCCTTAAGTGCCTGCCCTGGCAGGTGCGAGATTGTGAGTTCAATCCCCGGTGCCACAAAAAAAAAAAAAAAAAAAAAAAAATCACTTCCTAGCTATAATTGAGGGCCAGCTGTTGGAACCTCAGTTTTGTTATCTGTGAATGAGAAGTATAATATTAACTTTGACATGCTGCTAGGCCTCTACCATACTCTGCACGTTGTTAACATTCAGTAAGCATTTATTATTGCAACCACTTTGGCTGCTGTTTTCTCACAGAACCTAAAATAGTAGAAGAAGAAGAAAGTAATTTCAGTTCTCCACTGATGCTTTGGCTTCAACAAGAACAAAAGCGAAAGGAAAGCATTGCTGAGAAAAAGCCCAAGAAAGGACTTGTTTTTGAAATTTCAAGTGATGATGGCTTTCAGATCTGTGCAGAGAGTATTGAAGGTAAGTGGGTTAAATTAGGTTGTTCCCCCAGCAGAGGCCTGTTTCAGCTACCTCTGTACTTTTGTATATTGATACTATTGAGGTGGGAAGTTTTATGATGGATGTTACAGAGGATCCTTGAAGGCATTTTACATTTGTCCTAGAGAAGTATGTCTTATTGGAGAATTATACATAATTTATGTGAAAAATGATCCAGATTATGTGTTTAAGATAACACATACTATCCAGGCATGATAATGCATGCCTATAGTCCCAGCACTCAGGAGGCTGAGGCAAGAGAATCACCATGTGTTCACGGCCAGCCTGGGCTACATAGTGAGTTCAAGGTCAGCCTGAACTACATAGTGAGACCCTGACTCAAAAAAAAAAAAAAATCCAAGTTGAAATGTCTAGCAGACGGTAAAAGACCATGGAGTCTCAGGTTAGAAGTAGAGGGAATTGTAAAGACTTTTTAGTCCCAGCCCTTAATTTTAAGGAACTAAGAGGTTTTGGGTTAAGTCTTTGGTACTACTACTGTTGTCAATAAGAGTATAGGAAATAGGAGTAATGCCAAACATTCAGGTTTTTTTTTTTTTTTTTTTTTTTTTTGCAATACCGGGGATTGAACTCACAGCCTTGCACCTGCCAGACGGGCGCTTAAGCTGTTGAGCCAAACTCCCAGCCCTAGTTTTTTGAGGCAGGGTCACACTGTGTATCTCAGGCTGGCCTTGCACTCATGCTGTAGCCCAAGCCAGCCTCGAACTCACAGCGCTCCTACGTTCAGGTATTGATTATTTCACGTCCCTTCCGTCAAGGGATGAGAATGCTTTGGTGATTCAGAAAGTATGAATCCCACTGATCTCTAATGGAAAGAAGCACTGTGGAAAGTGTACCATCATGACTGCTTTCCCATGCACTGATTAAAATCTCATGAGCTGATTAAAAGTATAAGCAAAACAAAACACTGTACTAAGAGGGTGTGTATTTGCACTGGAGGGATATTACACACAATTCCTTGTACACCAGGGAATTAAGAAATGTTGGCATATTCCCCAGCCTATGATTTTCTTTTCTTCCCTCACAGATGCCTGGAAGTCTTTGACAGATAAAGTCCAGGAAGCTCGATCAAATGCCCGCCTAAAGCAGCTTTCATTTGCAGGTAATGACAGAAGCTATTATTTTACTCCTGCCTCAGAATATTGTGGCAACTTGTCAGTCTAAGTAGCTGCACTGATTCTATAAATAAATGAAACATAATTTTTCACTTTGAAGTATTATTCATAAACCATACAATTCCCTCATTTAAAGCATACAATTCAAGCCGGGCGTGGTGGCGCACGCCTTTAATCCCAGCACTCGGGAGGCTGAGGTAGGCGGAGCGTTGTGAGTTTGAGGCCAGCTTGGGCTACAGCGCGAGTGCAAGCCCGGCCTGGGCTACATAGTGCGACCCTGCCTCAAAAAACCAGGGCCGGGAGTTTGGCTCAGTGCCTTAAGCGCCTGCTCTGGCAGGCACGAGGTTATGAGTTCAATGCCCGGTGCCGCAAAAAAAAAAAAAAAAAAAAAAAAGCATACAATTCAGTGCTTTTTAGTATATTCATAGAGTTGTGGGAACATCACTGCCTTGTACTCCAGAACATTTCTGTCATCCCTAAAAGAAACCATGTACTAGCTAGGCATGGTGGTACATACCTGTAATCCCATTACTCAAGAGACTGAGACAGGAGGAGTGCTGTGAGTTGGAGGCCAGCCTAGCCTACATCGTGAGTTCAAGACAGGTCTGAACTATATAACGAGACCCTATCTCAAAAAAAGAAAGAAAGAAAAATAAAGAAACCATATAATCAGTAGTCATTCCCCAACACCAGCCCTGACAACCACAAATCAATTTTCTTTCTCTTAAGGATTGACCTGTTCAGGGTTTTTCACAAAAATGGAATCATACATTTATGATTGGTTTCTTTCACATAATGTAACGGCTTCACATTTCTTCCTGGGCTAGAGTGTGACACAGTGTTAGAGCATGTGTTCAGCATGTGCAAAGGTTCAGTCCCTAGCAACCCCCACCAAAAAAGACTTTGGAGGTAATAAATATAGCAGAGTGGTCCCTCTCTTATATTAATGGTGGGTTTATGAATTTTTAGTGCAACTGTTTGGGAGGCTAAAAGCAAAAATACCAATTTTCAAAAATTACATGCCTTAACATTCAACAATTTGTGCCGGGGTGGTAGTGCACACCTTTAATCCCAGCACTCGGGAGGCTGAGGTAGGTGGAGCGTTGTGAGTTCAAGGCCAGCTTGGGCTATAGCATGAGCGCAAGGCCAGCCTGAACTACATAGTGCGATCCTGTCTCAAAAAACTAGAGCCAGGAGTTTGGCTCAGTGGCTTTCATGCCTGTCTGACAGGCATAAGGTTGAGAGTTTGATCCCTGGTGCCACAAAAAAAAAAAAAAAAAAAAAAAAAAAATAAAAAA